>KZ651164.1:210013-240298 GCA_001010745.2 Gerris buenoi | reverse complement strand
TGTACGATTTTAGGAAATTGTACTTTCTAGGTACAGGGTACATTTTGAACAAAAAGTAATATTCTAATTCTTCATTTAAGAACATGCAGGAGATATTATGAAGAGTGACTTTTCTTCGAAAATTGAAATTTTTTTGCATTTACACGTATATGCAACTCAATCCGTGGACATACTGTATATATATATAAGTATTACCTTTATTTTATAAACTAACACATCTAGATAAGAAGTTATTTATGTTTATTTGACGTTGCAAAACTATTTATCTTACAGCTTTACAATTATTTATTATTTTAGACATTTTATCTAAAATAATAAATGTTCTTTTTTTTTTCTTCGCCTTCCAAATTATTTTTTGTAGAATAAATATATCCACATTTTATATATATGTACATATATATAATGTGAATATGTGTTTTCTTATATAAACTTTTGTTTATATATTTATTAATAATGATAAGGATTGAAACAAAAAAAAAACTATGCACTGCTCTCTTTTTACGAAAATTACATGATGAAATAGTAATCCTTTTACAATTTCCACGTTACCTCTGTACTTCATTTTTACACAACTTACCTCTTTCTGACAGCACCATAAAAATAAAGTTCCATTTTCTTAAAACTATGTAAACTATTATGTTACAATAACAGAACTCTTCTTTGAAATTACATCTTTTCTAAGATTCCGACGAACGATTAAATATATTTACAGTTTAAATCTATTATACGTGTAATACGTGGTCTGCATAAAAGCTGATTATTTTCTTCTCCTGCCTTCTTTTTTTTTTCATTACAACTTGAACATTAATTTCTTCTTTTTTCCACAATCTTGGTTTAAATATTTGTCGTTTTTACTACCTTTTTTTACGCGATACTACCTTTAGACTAAATGGGTTTTTTTGTACTCTTTTAACCTTTAATCTTTTGAATCTCGTGGTCTTTACTTATAGTTTTAAAATCCTATTCTTGACTCATTTGAGGTACGGATATTTATCTTGTATTGGTAACTTTACTTAACTCCTTTAGCAGCCCGCACACGAACAATAGTATTGTCAATAAATAAAAGTATTGTCAATACTATTGACCGTGTGCTGGGTATTGATATAAAAAAACAGTATTGATGAAAATTTGTTACTAAATTGACAAATTGTCAATAGTATTGTCAATACTATTATTGACAATACTATTGATCGTGTGCGGGCTGCTTTTGACATTTAAAATGTGTAATAATATTTAGAAATATCCACCAGAATTTGATATCATGAACATTATGTTTCTTACATTCCCTTAGAGATTAATAGCCGCTTGTTAGGAGTTTTGTCCTTATTTTCAATTCGTTGCTATATCTGTCTTTATTAATTTGAGGTTTCTGTGATTAAAAATTGGCCATACATGGGTTGTCATACCGATACGCTATCTTGATGCTTTCCTAGATAGACATGATCAGAGGTTGACCTTAAGTTTAATAATGATATAGATTTATGATGCGACTCTCTAGTAATTGCAAAATTATTTATTTTCTTAGGATTTGATTGTTTTGGTCAATTTGCAGAATGTGGGCAGCAGAAGGCTTGAGGACTTTGAGTGTTATATTTTAGGAAGGAAGTAGTCGTTGATTTATTTTTTTTTTTTTTTTTACGGCGTACCTATGATGTATTTTATAGAATTGCTTTTTAATTGGATTTTTCCGATATTAAGAAGAGGTAAGTGTTTTTTCAGTGTCTATGGAAAAAAGAAAATATTCCAAAACAAAGGATATGCATAGTTCTGAAGGCACGTTCACCATGCATTAACGTGCCTAGCTTGCAACGCGGCAATCCTGGCCTAGCTAAATGTTTAGCTTAACAAGACTTAAGGAATTCGTCGATTCCTTGGTAAAAAAAAAGGATTTACTGTACTGTAGTTTCCTCAATACTATACTTTAAGGATGTTAACACAATAGCAAGTGGAGGCGAGGTACCTGTATGGAAGGAACCCCCGCAGGTATAATAAACTACAACACACATACCTTGTCATTGCAGAACATGTCACACAGGTTTCTGTTTGTAACCTGAAGGTATGTCTTCAGTTTAGGCTCGGTGGTATCGCGTGCCTTCCACAAGATAAACCTTTCCTTCTCAAGTTTACCTGTTCGCCAGTTTTATTTTTTTTATTATTATTATTTTTTTTTTGCGCTAGCCTCTTATTCTTGAGCTGTGATTGGTCAAAGAATGCGGTCAGGGATGAGAACTTGCACCATTTCATTAACTTGTTTCTAGTGACCAAGTGCTAAACACTTATTTATTATTACTGTATTAGTTTTAGAAATAAGTATTTTTATTTGCATTGACCTTATACGTACATTTTTAAAAATGTTTTAAATTATGTTATTTGTATATATGTACATACATAATTTTTTTTTTTTTTTTTTTTTTTTTTTTTTTTTTTTTTTTTTTTTTTTTTTTTTTTTACAATTTTTACTTTTCTTCACCTTCTTTAAAGGTAGTAAGAAAATTATTGTTTTTTACCCTAAATTGTCCGTTTTGGGTGTTTTTTAAAATAATTTGAATGGTTTTTTGCTGGATGTCTGTGTGTCTACGTCACGCACAGTGTTTATATTTTTTAAATGAGTACATTATTTTGCTAAAAGAAAAAGTTTGTTTTTATTTTAAAATATTTAATATTATTTATTCTATCAGCTGAGTTGGTAGTGATTTATATGTTCATGTTTGGTGAGGAAACGTTTCGAGACAACCCGCAACTCGATTTATTAAAAATCGTTTTGAAATTTTAATAATTTAATTAATTATTAGACTTGCTACTCTATTTAATAAAGTCAACGTAAATAACTTTTGTTAGTGATATTCTTTAAAATTTGAAACGTTTTCCTTTTTAAAATCTAATTCAATAAACAATTTTTAAAATTGTCAATTATTTAATATGATTCTATTATTTTATAATTTTCTATTAAAATTCTATATATATCTTTGAATATGATAATAAGTTAAGGCTTTCATTTCTTTTTGTGAAATATAATATGTGTAATGTATATCATAAATATGCTTTATGCACCTCAGTGGATAAAATTATATATTTAAATTATCACCGTATATACAAATGTGTCAAGGTGATGTTAGTTTCTGTTATTATCCTGAAATTTGTAACGGTACCATTACTATCAAGGTGCTTACTCGTGGAATGGGATATTTTGAAAAGGATGAGAATACTGTCGTACCAGCAAAAAAATATAATATCCGGAAAATGCATGTAACAGGGGGAAAATAGAGGAGTAAATGTGGAAAAATGGATATGAGGTTGTTCGAGGATAGAATACCGAGATGTGAGTAAAGTGTCCGTACAAGAATGAAAGGATTCATCTGCTACCGTGAGGATCATCCTTGTGCCTGACGGGTATCATGCTGAATACGCGAAGTCTTTAACCGGGCGAGATACGAGGGGCATCATCATACAAGAAAACAGTTTGATTTGATACGGAGAAAGGAAGAAAGAGAACTATCAGAAGAGGGTTGGGTAAAAGGAAGAGAGCGTTGAACTCTTAAGAGGATAGACTCCTGGTGGAGAAGTCCTGGGTTAGGGATGTCTTCAGCTGGACTGTGGAAGAAGGGTGGGAGGCTGCTGCAGTCTTTGCATTCCTCATTCCTCCTCTCGTTCCATCTCTCCCTCTTTTTGTCGCATCTTCCACTTCTTTCTGAGCCAAGTATGTAAAAAGAGAAAGCCGTTCTGCAACTGCATGTCCGCTGCAGGAAGGAAGAATGGTGAAGGATATTGGGTTTGTGGTACATGATCTGTCGTTTCAAAAATTCATGGATTCGATACATTATTTTTTTATATGAAATAACTGTGTCGCTACTAATTTATTTGCATATTACTTTTAATAAATGTATTGGCCATGTACGAAATTTATACGTCTCACAGACGAGTACCAGTAATTGGAAAATACGTGTTGTGCCTTTTTAGAAGAAGCATTTTTATTAAAAGAAATTTAAAGATTCTACTCGGTAAATTTTTTGTTTAGTTACTAAAGGATCTGTCACGTAATTTATAAATTACGGTTATTTTTGATGAACTATCTTACTTTAATTTTTTTATCTTGTGATAATATAGAATTAAGGTAGGGAAAATATTGTGGACAGGAAATATATCTGAAGGATCTAGGTCTCAGAAGTTGCAATATAAAGAGTAGATAAGTCGTAGTAGGAAATATCATCTCGTTCCAGTTGAGCCATAATCACGTCTAGAGCCTGGAAGGACTTCTCTTAATAGATGCATACTCGGTTGTGCCATAATGCACCGGTTCTATTTTCAACGTCTCCCCTGGGGTGACATGCTATTCTGACTTTTTCTTATTTTTTTCTCCTTTGTAGATTGAGAGAAAGGTATACTTTTTCCTTAGACAAATCGCTTTTCTAGTGTCCCGTTTCGTGATCCTGTTTTATACTCTGGAGCTATAAAAGTCAGTGCATGGTCAAGTTGGTCTTACTCTGTCTTACTGAGTTGGATTTACTCCTATTTCCATACCAATAACGCTGGTTGTTAAGAAACTTAAAAATTTTCATATTATCCTTGATTGATAAGAAACCATGATACATTATGTCATGCATCACTATTAGCCCTAGATCTCATCCGTTTGAAGCCTCTTCGATTGTAACATAATGTAGTGGTATTTGTGCATAATATTTAAGGTGGTTACGTTGATTTTCAGAATAAAAAAAAAATATATAATATATATATATATATATATAATGAAAAATGACTGATATAAAATGATAAAATGTAAAATGACACCAAATTGCATATTCAAAGTTTTAAAATAAAATCTATGTGTATTAAAGAGAATACAGCTTATCAGAGCCACTGCACAAATCTCATTTCCAACAATTCCAACAAATCTCATTTCCTCGACTGCGTAACCCATGATAAATAGTAAACTGTTGCGTTAGATTATATCTAAACGGTCTATTAGTTGTTAGTGTTGAGGCACTAGGGCTTTCTATTCCGAAGAGGCATTTTCTAAATAGCTGTAGGCACGTGCACGATTTTACCCCTTCATTCAGAGCGATAAATGCAATTGGTTCTGGGTAACTATTATTTATTTTAGCTATTACTTATTGCACCAGTAAAGGGATAATTCATCTGTTTTATATCTACTTGCTTCGCAAGAGGTCAGCACCATGTGCAGTTAATAGAATATAAATATTTAGTTCCCTAATTAAATTCATATTGACTTTTAAATGCCTCTACATACCCTCGAACGGGATAAAATTAATGTTTTCTTTCTTATAAATGTTTAATAACTATTCTTGGTTGCTCTACCAGTCTTAAGTCAATGCTGGAATTTATTAAGGGATATATTTCCAGTTTGTACGCCTGAAAATAAAGTTCTATTATTCAAAGTAATTATTTATAAAAATAAAACTCCGGTTTGTTTGAATTTCTAGATATTTGAAAAAGAGATATGTATATTGTTTTTAAATTTCCCCACCCACGTAGTGTGGGCGTCTACTATAAATCGCAGGGACTCTGCCGCGTTTACAGCTAAAATATATTTTATTTATTATTCCAATGCAGTATCTTTTATTTAGTTCTAAACATTACATGATTTCTGATCTAGTTTTTGTATTTATTATTTTTCCTTCTTCTGTTGTATTATTAGATTAGCCTTGTCCTCGTGTAATCGTTGCGCATGAGTACGGATTGCCCTTGGGACAAATATGAATACTGAAGGATTTCAAAATTGTGAACTTTAAAAAAAACAGCGTATTTTATCTTTTTAATATCTTTTTGTTTTGTTGCCAAATCAGTAAAATTCATTGCCGTTGATCTCAAAGTCACTGCATTTGAAAACGTATTCATTGTAACGAATAAATTACAAAGTTGTGGGTAACAGTGTGAAAATGTAATAATAAAATTCATTTCTAAATAACTTACGGCATGTCTATCTCAACCCAACCAAATACATTTCTGTTACTTTGGTATGGATCTTATCAACAAGGCAGCTGATTATTATTTTGACCTTTTTGTCATTGATAAAAACTGGTAATTTAAAAAAAAAAATATAAAACAATTATAATTTAAATCTAAGGCTAAACTTATCACTGAAATAGGAAGTCAATGAAACAGTAAGAAATCAGTCGGTTTAAGAAACTCGCAAATATTTTCGTTTTATATGATGAAATTGTTTGCAATGTAAGCTCGGAAGCAATATAATATTATGCTTCCGATCTTACCGAAGTCAGCAGGAGCTATGCGATCGTTCACGAGCGAAAATGTTATGTTTTCGAATTTAAAAAATTCCAAAACAGAAATCCTTTCCAGACATCAGGTGACTTTTTTTTTATTCTCCAGGGAAGTCTGTCCTTAATATTTGATATCCTACTTATTTTATAAACATCTTGTCCGATTTTCATGAAATTTAGGGGTTAGATCATAATTATCCTACTGTTGGTCCTTCATAACTTTCTTCGCCCATTGGTNCGCCGCGCCGCGGCCCGGCCAGGAAGCGGCGCTTCTTGTCTTCCACTTTTTAAATACTATTTTGTTTTAATATATTTTAAAAGACTAATTTGTCTTCCACTTTTTAAATCTGTCAAAATTGTTTTGATTTTTTTACACGAATAAAAGAATTCATTTAGAAAAGTTCAATAATCGAAGACGGTTGAAATTAATATAGGACCATTCGTGGGCTACATTTGAGAAACCATCCAAATTTCTTAAAAAGGAGATTAACTTCTCGAACTAAATTAGCGGCACTGTAATGGATAAACCCTACATTATTACCAGTCCCAGGGCTGTAATATGGAACATTACCTCCCGCTCAGGACAGCAATGTTTACAAGTGGAGGGTGATAAAATATATTATGTGACAGCCGGGATAGGACGTGAGGATGCTATGTGCCACATTAATTAGCAGACTATTTCAATATATATACATACAGTAGTTTGGGCTTCACATGCTTTCATAGTAAAAATACAACACTTTTGGACATGTACATATATTTAATCGACATCACAATACTTCTTTACATAATATACTTTGTTCTGAACATGTTATAAGAAAAGAAGAATAAACATTTCATTAATAAAATTATATGGTCTGTAATTGTTTATTTTACTTCTTCTGTTTACCTTTTTCTTATTCTTCGATTAAAATTCCAAAACAGAAATCCTTTCCAGACATCAGGTGACTTTTTTTTCCCCAGGTGTCTGGCCTTAATATTTGATATCCTACTTATTTTATAAACATCTTGTCCGATTTTCATGAAATTTAGGGGTTAGATCATAATTATCCTACTGTTGGTCCTTCATAACTTTCTTCGCCCATTGGTGTCTCTTTCACTGGCGCACGAAATTATTTTTTTTACTCTAATATCTTTAAAAGTGCTCAATCTCCTTTTTAAGAAATTTGGATGGTTTCTCAAATGTAGCCCACGAATGGTCCTATATTAATTTCAACCGTCTTCGATTATTGAACTTTTCTAAATGAATTCTTTTATTCGTGTAAAAAAATCAAAACAATTTTGACAGATTTAAAAAGTGGAAGACAAATTAGACAATAATGGGTTATAAAAGCTTGCCATTGTTAATAGCTATTTACGCAACTAGAGCAGTGAGGGCGTTATTACAGGTCGAGGGCGAAGTTTGAAAGCACGAGTGCGTTAACGCCCGAGGCCTGTCACAGCGCTTACTGCTCGTGGTGCGTACACTATTTTATCGCCCACCACATGTAAACTAACTTCAAAAAACTATTTTGCCGTAATCATCAAAAACAATAAACACATATTAAGGTTAAATCATTACCAAAACAAACTGCAATTATAAAAATATTGATTGTTTACAAATTGAACAGCTGACGCTGAGTACTACTAGCTCTTGCTGCACGCCGCGCCGCGGCCCGGCCAGGAAGCGGCGCTTCTTGTCTTCCACTTTTTAAATACTATTTTGTTTTAATATATTTTAAAAGACTAATTTGTCTTCCACTTTTTAAATCTGTCAAAATTGTTTTGATTTTTTTACACGAATAAAAGAATTCATTTAGAAAAGTTCAATAATCGAAGACGGTTGAAATTAATATAGGACCATTCGTGGGCTACATTTGAGAAACCATCCAAATTTCTTAAAAAGGAGATTAACTTCTCGAACTAAATTAGCGGCACTGTAATGGATAAACCCTACATTATTACCAGTCCCAGGGCTGTAATATGGAACATTACCTCCCGCTCAGGACAGCAATGTTTACAAGTGGAGGGTGATAAAATATATTATGTGACAGCCGGGATAGGACGTGAGGATGCTATGTGCCACATTAATTAGCAGACTATTTCAATATATATACATACAGTAGTTTGGGCTTCACATGCTTTCATAGTAAAAATACAACACTTTTGGACATGTACATATATTTAATCGACATCACAATACTTCTTTACATAATATACTTTGTTCTGAACATGTTATAAGAAAAGAAGAATAAACATTTCATTAATAAAATTATATGGTCTGTAATTGTTTATTTTACTTCTTCTGTTTACCTTTTTCTTATTCTTCGATTTCATATAAAATATTAGTAATATAGCTTATCGATTTAAAGTGAATTGATAGGGTCATGAATAGCTCTTGTCCTTGAATACATCTGGGTCATAGTCATAAATGATGACAAATTCCTCCCCGCTCTAATATAATAACCATGGAACTTGTGTTTCATTATATTATTGATAACAATGTTCAGTCGGGCAAGGTTAAATACTCCTTACTTACATTGAAGACCAGTTCGCGTTTTCATATACCTGACAGCGTATTTATATAATTACGTTAAAACATTACTTTTTTTCTATTGAAGTTGATAGTTTAATTTATAATTTAAATATCTTAGTTGCCTTCCTCCTTGAAGGAAATAAAGTATATTGATTTGAAGTTACATTAATTTTTCATGGTCAATTAGGTTTCTTCTTGACATTTTTATTTTAACATAAATTAATCGTTTTACGTAAATACCTACGTTAATAGTTGTTCTTATACTTGTTAGTTTGAACAGTTTCATTTTTATTTATTTTCTTGCTGTTTTAAATTCCTGTTCTCTGTGTACTAGCTGTTTATATAATACACAAGGTGAGTTACAAACATTAAATTATTTACTAACCATTTTATTTTATTTTTTATTTTTTTTAATTTTAAAATAATAATTATGTGTAGGTATATAAAATTTATTCAAAGTAAATAAAATTTAAGGGAAAACATTGTATATAAAATCGCTACGACAAACTCGAACACAACTTCCATTAGTACATAATGAGACTAAATTTAAATCCAATAATTTTTTAATTTAATAAATTTATTAATAATAACACGACTTATGTAGTTAAAATTGTCTGCATTTTAAAATCTTCACCAAAATCTTCGGAAACGCTTTCGCCCCCAAAGTTATGGCCTAATTAATTCCTTGATTTTTCCTCGGATTATAATTTTTCTGAACATTTATTTAATCCCAAATGTAATCGAAATTAGTCCAGCGGTTTGTATTTCATGCTTCTTCGTTGACTAGACTACAAACGAAGAAATGGCCAGTCCTTAAAAACCATACCTTTTTTGTGTAAATCCATCATATCTCAAAATTGAATTTTACACAACACAATACTTTCTATACTTCCTATGTATATAAAAAATTAAATAATGAATTAGGATAGCTAATAATCAAAACTGACCCGATTCGACTACTGCATTTTTTATCACCTCTTATTGGTAACTCATCAGTTCATGATGATGTGTGTGGTTTGTCTTGTGAGATATTATTAAAAATGCTTGTTTTCTTAGGTGAAGCTACAGAGTCAATTTAAGACAAAGGTTGCATTTTCCCCCTAAAGTAGTGGTCTAGAGTTCTTTTGTATGTTATAATTTCTGGTATTACTCGTAATTAATTTGGCTCCATTAAATGTATAATGTAGTTTATTTTTTTATCAATAACGTAAATTTTGATAAGATTTCTCAATTTTTTATTAGTTTATTTTTTTATCAGTGTTCGTAAAGCAGTATCTGAGTAAATATAAGTGATCGTTACATTTATAGGGACATCAACATTTTATCTCTTAATGTAAACAGAATTATTTTCGATAAAAAAATGTAATGGCCTTTAAATAATTAAATTATTTGAGTATGAAAACTGTTTCTTCATTAGTTTATCATATTTAATTTTGACTTATGAAATTCTAGTATTAACTTCCTGAATTCCATCCGTGGTTATATTACTGAATTAGCGTTATTTTAATACTTTGTTTATAAATATAATATCGTATTGGCTCAAGTCCGAGTTGTATTGCTTTCAGGCTGACCTTTATCACTGGTTCTTTACAAGAAGGCTGAAATATTGGCCACTTGTCAATGACACGCGACTCTGTTACAGTTAGATCCAAGTTCATTCAGTTCTGAAAGGTTGCGTGTTCAACCGATTTTTTTTTAACTGAATTGCTCTCGCCTTCCAGGTGAGATGTCAGCTTTATAAGAGGTAGTAATAGTTTGATGGAAATTGGTAAAGTAGGCTATTTTCTTGTCACCTTGAACATAAAGCAAACAGAACAATATCCTGAAGCATTTTTAACTTTAAACAAAGCTAAAGAAAGGAACTTGTCATTAATTATAGGCTATTTTAAGACATTTCTATTTTAGTTTTGCTTACGTCTACATCTATTTTTTTAAAAGTTTTTAGCTGTTGTGTTATTTGCAGTTTAGTTTCTATTTTGTTTCTTTAAAAAACTCTCTTCAGCATGTAGAGTAAATGACCTAAGCTCCTTAATTCGATTATAGAATTATGTTGTTGTTATGTAGAATTATGTTTATTTTGTGTTCTACTAATAAATTTGATGTAGGTGTTATATGAAGCATTATTTTTTATTCAAAAATTTATTTTTATCTCTCCTCTTCATGTGTTATTAGTTGACAGTCCTTGACTAAGATAGGATATATGTTGAAGTTATGTATTTCTCAACATTTTACGATTATTAGTTTGATATGTTATTTTCGTTAGCTTGTATTTGCCTTCTGGCCAGCGAACTCTTACAAGTCTTCTAATTTAATCTCTGGAAATATCATGGTGTATAAAGAAAAATGTTTGTCTATTAATATCCTTCAACTGACGCATTTACATGAGATGAGAGATTCTCTCCACCTCGTTATAGTTGCGGTTTTTCCTTTTACAATATTCTCTGACGGCTTATTAAAATACTTCAGACGTATGGAACTTACAGAATGGTTACCTAGTTATTTATTTTTTTTATTTATTCAATATTTTATACGCCCGAATTCATTAATTTGTTAATCTTATATAACTCAAGTAAATTATTTTACCCGTGTCGCATTGTGGTTGGCTTTCGTAGTTCCTTTCAACTCCTGCGAAGGATTCAAGTCGCGGCAGAAACTGGGTGTGCGCTGGATCAATATGTCCGACCTAGTCTCGAAGGGGGAGGGATATTTCGCCTGACCCATAAAGTTAAGGATACAAATTTAACATAAAATAATGAAATTAAAAAAAAAAAAAAAATAGGTGCATACATACGAAAAAGTCATTAATAGTAAGAGATCAAATAATTATGTTTATTTTATTATTTTTCCGAAAAAACTTTTAAAAATTAATTTAAGGATATTTTATTAGGGCTTCATCCTAATTAGGACAAGTCCTAATTATTTAGGTAAAGATAGGTCAAAGAATTTAAAATCTTTATATTTCACTTCCACAGCTGGACATAATGTAAATAATATTAATATATATCTGCCATTATCTAATATATCGTAACTATTCAGTTACTTTCTTGAAATTCTTATCTTTTGTTTATACTAATTATTAAATATCGTTATACATATAATGGGTTTGCAACAAATGTCTATATTTGTTGCCTATATTGGCTGTTGTATTTATGTGAGGTCCGTACAACTTTTGATTCTAAATGTGTACTATCACATAATGTTATATAAATATTTTAAAATTTTGATCTACTAAGAATCTCCATGAAAGTCTAAAAGGATTAAAAGTTTAAAAACATAAGAAAAATTAATATAAGATGTAGTTAAAACTTGAATTAATTTAGTACCGAAATTTTATTTATTAATTCAATTTATTTCACTGATTTAGACAAAATAATTGAAAAATCAAGTGGGTTATGCCTTTGAACTTATTTTAATTGGAACCCCATTCCCCTATATTCAAAGATATCTAGTTGCGCGATTGATTTCCATTCTTACCTTTATATCTACATCCTTTTGTGCTTTTACAATATATTATGTTCAATTATGTTTACCCTCCTCGTTGAATCTTACCTCACTTGATACTCTACTTGCCATTATGCTGGTTTCATATTTCAGTTGAAAATTAATTGCCACCCGTATGGTTTATAATAGTTTCTTCATTGTCTACTCTCTTCTCTCTTCCATTGTCTTTTTTTCTTTTTTCAATCACTATTGACGTATTACTTAAATATTGGTTTAATGTAATCAGTTCAATCCACTTTGTACTTCTACTCGTAATTATTTGTCTGCTTAAAATTTCTGTATTCGCTGAAAGAGAGGCGTGTTTGGAATGATAAAAAGTTTTTTCTTTTCTTTAACAAAGGAACAATACCTATATGTAGCTTTTTTTTTAAGCAAAAAAACTTTCTTTTCTCTTTTAATTTTTTTTTATATCCGTTTATTCTAAGTTTATAAAATGGGCCAATTATTGTCTTGAATATAATTAATTTATAATTATTAACTTTATAATGGAGCAACCTTCTAAAGTTTGAACCAATTATTATGACATAGTTTAATATATTTTGTAAACCTATTGTTTAGTATTGAACTAGTCCGTGTGTGATTAATAAGTTAATGTAAAAACTTTTTGAGGCATCCTAGAGGTCTAAGTAATTCTCCCTGGAGTCAAGTCTAATCATAAAAAATGAATTTAGTTTCAAATTTCAGTTTTAAGGCTTAATGTGGGTTAAATTAAGTTGCACTTTTGTCTCTTGATTTATTGTTGTACTCTTTATAATCTTGTTCAGTCATAAGGTAGTTGTATTGTAGGTATTGTGTAAGGTATTGTAGGTAATAATGAGTCAGTCATAAGGTAGTTGTATGGAAAGATAAATTAACTTAAAATAATGGTTAAAAGTTATAGCAAATACCTTGAAAATCCAATAATCTATGGTATTGTTCTTAAAACCGTTGAACACAATTAAAGCACATGTTTTAGAATATATCATATATCTAACTTTTTTATAATGAATAATAGGTAATCAAGGTTCCTTAACTGTTCCGAAAAGTATTCAAAAGGTATACATAAAGGTAATAAAGGTAATACCATTTATTATTTGTTGATAATTAAAAGAATTCAAAAATTATTATCATGTAAATTATTGTGAATACAAACCTTTTTTTAAAACGGTTTTCTCTAATATTCAAATGTAATTGTTGAAATTTAAAGAGTTAAGTAGGTCATTTTGTAGTTAAGAACCCATTTTTCTCTTTTCTGACAATTTTAATGTTTTGGATTTACACATTTTATGAATCTATTCAAGTTCTTAACTACAACTACATAATTATAATATTGTATTTTGCTCGTTTCTAATGTGTATTTCTATCTAAGTGTAACGAGTACATTTGAATTGGAGACTTACCGTTATCTAGAGCCGGACTCTGAGTAATAAATATTAGCACATAAAATATGAAGCGATTATTCGAAGAAGATAATACTTTTATATCATTATTTTATTGTACCGTTCAGGACCTAAAGGTTTTAAAATAAATTTAAGAATGAGTCTTTGGTAAACCAGTTCCATTTAATTTTTATCTTGACCCAGTCTGACCAGGTGATTCCCATTTAGATTCGTATCACTGACAACGGTTACCTGGGCGGTTGTAGTGAAAGAAACGTTTTAACTTTAATTTTAATAGGACCACACTTTCAACTTGGTGCAAAATTACTCCCGAAAGAAGCTTTAATTTAGACCACTTAGTAAATTTAACTTAGAGAAAATTTTTATTTTTTATTATAGATATTTTATTTTATTTTATTATTTACAATACAACACTTTACACCTAATAAAGATTATAATAAAATATATTAAAATTTTATTTATAAATTGGGTTAATGTATTTTTTTAATTTGTTGGCTTCCCAATTATTTTTATGTATATTTTTATACTAAGACAATTTTAAAAATAAAATAATTTTATAAGCTGTAATAAAATATAGTAGGTATATTAAGTGTATCATTTAGCAAAACTTACTTTTTAATTTACTTTCTATATTTTCTAATACTCTAATTTTCTATTCTAATACTCTTGTAAATAATATATTGATAAAGCACGCAAAGATGCAATGATATAAAATAATTGACCAATATTAAAAATTGAAAGAATAACTTCAAATAACAAGTTTTACCAGTGTTTACTAAAATTGATTAAAAGGTTTTGGAAAGGTGTTCCTCTTTAAATATTAAGCGTTAATTTAATACGACGAAAAGCCTTTCCTGTTTGTTTAGTTAAAAAAATTAAAAAAAAAGAAAAATATACTAATTTTATTGTTTATATTATCTTGCACCTCATTCATGCATTATTTTAAATTATCTTATTATTTGCCATGCCTACAACATAATTTTAAAACCTAACGGATTATCTTTTCGTATAATATATTTAGAATAGTCAAACCCAAAATTTGTTCACTAATGAGATATACAAGACTATTAAATTGGGAACGGTTCTCATAAATATAAACCTTCCATATTATAGCCGAACATAAAAACATGAACATTCTCTAATCAATTCGCAATAAATATACAAGATTATAAATTTTAATTTAATGTTACATTTATAGCGATCGTAACACGTTCACGCTGTTTATATATATATATTTTTTTATTTTGATTAATTATGGTTAAAACATAATTCATTCTTTCGTTATAAACTTGTTTACGTTTATTTTACCAAAGAGTTGATTTAAAAGGCTTAAGGCTAAAGTCATAATTTAGACCTCTGAGAAAGTATGTTTATTTTCTAATCTTTTTTTATTAAATTTTTAAATGATAATTTGTTGAATATTTTTAATTAAGTGATGTCATATGTATTTATATTACTCCTATTAACATATTTGTTCCGAAAATTTAGTAAAATATTAAGGAGTGAAATAAATTAATAATTCTTCAATTTCTTTAAAGACACTTAATCATTTGAAGTGACTAACTGTGCTCAATAAATAACTTATTTATTTTTGTAATTACCTATCTAATCCTCCTAAACTATACACGAATTTGTGATATTTTAGCTGATATTCTAAATGGATACTCAATAATATATGTCAAGTGGTTAATAATTTAAGATATAGCACAATATTTAATGTAATATTTATCTTATGAGCACTTAATTTAAATTATAACTTGTTTGTGAATACCGTATTAATAATCCTGGTTTATTCGCCTCCTACAGTTGTACTAGAAGCTATTACATTAAACAGACAAGTAAATACGAAATAAGTGTGTCACTTGACTTAAAATAATATGTTTTTTCCGTTACCTTTAAAATATCTTAATACCAAATAGATATGCTTATTATACGTTAAAATAAAGACATGATTAACTTTGACATTTTCTCTGCATAATGATATTGTCTATAAAAAGAATCACAATAAATAACCTTGATATTAAAAACCTCTTTAATGATCATCAATATTTGTTATTTGTAGTTTGACTTTTGTTCTCTTTTTTACGTATGATGGGGCATGGCATACATGAGCTTCGCTCACGCTATATTTAGATAATCGAGGTGGCATTTTTGAGATTCAAATCTTGTATTGTAAAAAAAGGACTATTTGTTTTTCCCCCGCTAATCGCTAATTTCGATAAAGCATCTAAATAGTTATGGGGAGAAGATATTTTATATATTTATATATATAAAACTAACTATATAAACTTACTATTAATTGTGCCCTTTTAACTAGAGTTTAACTATTTATTTTTTAAGGGAGTTTAATTTCTGAACATGTATTTTCAATGCCAATGGCCAATGTAATCTATTTTTGTTTTCACAATGTCATGCTGCAATGAAATATTTAACAGCTTAATACATTTTTCTATTGATGTATATTTTTTTGTTTTATTCCCCTCCTCCATAATTTAACATTTTCTCTCCCCACTCTTTTCCAGCCCTTTTTAGTGCGCTTGTCCGAGAAATTCGTGATAACCAAGTCCGGTAATTTGCATGCATAAATTGACTCTTGTACTGTGAGGGTTATTCCTTCGTCTAAGCTAATAGTTCCCCTTCTCTTATGACCTACCAAGTGTTATTATCTATTTAAGAAATGCTAGCCATCTTCTTCTATACAATCAATAATAAACTTTTTTCCGATTAAAAACTATGTAATAATGTTACATGATGATAAATTCGCGTGTTAGTATATAACTCTTGTAAATAAACTTTTAGCCTCGGTACTTAAGTTTTTTTTTCAACTTTTTATCCTAGAAATTTGTATTATTTTAAGACAGTCGGCTTTATGACTTAGACCTTAAACAGTTTATTATTTTTCTCAAAAAAATAAATCGATTTTTTTTTTTTTTTTTACATAAAAGTTATATTTTGTTTATGAGAAAGTGTAGAAAGTTGAAGAATGACTAACGGTGGTGTTGTTTACTAACTATAAAAGATAAACATTTTTTGTATTCAATATTGTAAGTGTAATTTCTAATAAAGCCTCTCTGGAAAGTAGGGAAATTTTATTTATTTTTCAATATTATTTTCTTAATCTTCTATAGAACTTTCTAATTGTTGATTAGTTGCAATTGTTTGTTTAGTGAAAAATAGGAGAAGAAAAAAATTACTGGTATAAAGTGTCTTTAAAAAAAAGTAGGTGAGTCCGGTTTTTAAAGATAAGAAGTTCTTATTAAGGTTTTCTAATTATTGTAGGTTTTAAAAAGTACCGTTCAACTTTTTTTATCCTCTCGTCGCTATCTGACTGCTCGTTAAAGGTGTTCTACCTTCTTTTTATCATATCCAGGAATCCCGATAGTAAAAAGTGTGTTTTTCAAGTCGAGTTATTCAGTTACTAAGTCCGCTATGAAGTACATAAAGTTGTCGATTTGTTTCGTTCTTTTAAGTTTCTGTCGTGTTATATACGGTGATCGGTATAAGGATGAGAAACAAGATGCATCGCTGGTTGATACAATTATTATGGATTTGTTACCGAAAAAAGTCGGTTATAATGGTGAACTTCATACCAGGTTCTTTGATAAGAATTTTACAATGTTTGCGGATTTAAGAGGTAAGAGATCTAGTCCTAATGATCTTCGAGTTCAAGGATTAGTATCTCTTGAATCTCCTTTGTCGGTTAAAATTAAAAGTATGAAACAGAGATTAGATGTAAGCAACTTAGCTAACAATCTTAAGTATAACGTTGACTTAAGTTCCAACGGACTATCTAAAACCCATGTGACTGTTGGAAATAACGAAAATGCTTTCAGGAAAAGTAAAATCGAAGTTAAACCGAATAAAACTGATAGTACAACTGTTAAACCCAATCAATTAGTTAAAAGTACTACTCAAAATCATTCAAATGAGGCTAAACTCTTGATTAATCTTATTAACGAAATTCCTAAACCTTATAAACTGACGAATGAAATGGCACCGAAATCAAAAGTAGCTAGTTTAAATTCTTTAGAAACTAAAGCCACGGATGAAAAATCTAAAACTACTCAATCATTAGGACAATCAAGTAAAGTTAAAGTAGAGATGGACCATTCATCTACTCCGATGATTGTTGATAAAGGCACAACACCTCATATGGGTACAACAAATAAAGACAGTCCAAAAAATGAGGCTGCTAAAACTCCAACTCAGATAGAAACTAATAATTCCACGACAAAAATGACTTCTGTAACGCATTCTTCTGAGAAAGCACATTCTGATCATATGACCACATTCGCTCCTCCGACTCACGTTATAACGACAATGAAACCACCATCTTCAGTTTCTAAGCCACCGTCAGGTACCACATCTGAACACACTGAATCTCCTGCAAACTCATCCACGATGACACCGAAGAATACCACTCAACATTCCATGCCACCTCCGACTACATTAACGACTACAACGAAAAAACCAGCTGAATCTACTAAAACTCCACCGCTCTCGATCACGACCCCAAAAACATCTGTAACAACTGCCAAAGTAAATGTTTCTACTACTAAAAATTCAACGAATTCAAAAAAATCTTTAGGCAGCACTTTAAGTCCAGTGTTTATTATAACTCTCATTAGTCCACTGATAATTATTTCTTATTTATAAATAATCTCTGATCGATTTTCAGATGAATATTTCTTAATATTTAATGAGAAATAAATGAAATAGTTTTGTTAAAAAATTATAAAATCCTGGCGCTCAATATATCTCGGAATATACTTTTCTAAAAAAAAAAGGTCATACATTTTAAAAATGTTTGCTTAAAATAATAATAATTATCTTAAGTCTAACTAACTGAAAGTGTTATGTGCAAAAATTATAGAACTATCTTTTATAAAAAATCATTGATTCCCTTTCATTCGTACTTATTGCGAATATTGGTTCAAAATTAAGTTGAGTCCATTGTATCAGTTAAGTACCAACCGTCTTACATTTTTTATGTATTGCTTTTTTATCATACATTATCAATATTATATAGGTAGCAGAGAAATACTTTTTTAATTAAAAAATAATAATATAAGTTAATATTTTTTTAAGTATTAATCTCAAGAATATTTTTTAATAAAATTTTAGAGCTATAGTTTTAAATAATTTAAGACCTTTCCCATACATTTTGACGCTCATTTTTTAACACTGAATAAAAACGGACTTTTCTTTTTTTTATTTTATTTTAATTATCTGAATAAATTCCAGACTTAATGTGGGAAAAAGGATTATTAAAAAAAAGTAGTTCTTTTTTTAGGGAAATCTCTAGTGAATGGATACCTTTAAAACATTTTATGCTTAATATTTTAAATGGTGCGGAAAGTAAGATTGAAATAAAGTAAATGGCATTGAACTGAGTGTACGTACATGCATTGAACTTCATTAAAAATTGGATTTGTGTGTTAGAATTATAAATTAATAGAATTATATGCTATTTTTTATCACGTTGTTTTTTACTTTACTTTATTAGTTAATTGTAATTTTATATTAGTTGTTGTTGTTTAATATTTTATTATTTATTTATTGTTTTTTCAATTATTTTTTTTATATAGAATGTTACCAAAAAGAATTAATTAATTACGAAAAGTTATTTTTAATTCAGCTTAACGTGGATGAGTTCACTAGTCTCATTACATCAACCCATGATTTGTTACAATTATAATATAATACATTTATCAATTTGAATATATATAATAATTATAGTTTGTATTATATCTAAGTTAATCATGTTGTGGTAGATTTTGTTTATTAGTTTTTTTAGTTTCATTATGTATTTTAAGTTTTTACTTTTCCTCACTACTAATAGTAGGAAAAGTATTGTTTCTTTTCTTTTTTAATTGTCGGTTATTACCGAATTTCTTTATATTTTTAATAGTTATTATCTCTCACCGATATAAAAAAATATTTTCAATTGTAAGAATTGTCAAACTTTTACTTTCTTTTTTACTAACTACATTGTTAAAAAATAATAATTATAACTTTTGCTGATATTAGAACCTTGTTACATTCATTAGAGTTTTAAGGCTAAGCCTTAATTATTATTCCGAGCACTAAACTTTACAGAACACATAATTCATGTATACCTTTTTGTAAAAATGTGATAATTTTAATAAACAGGTAACTACTTTTTCGTATTTTAAATACCAAACAATTAAATATTTGTTTAATAAATCCTCGATTTCTTTTTTAATGCAGTGATAGGGTGAACAAAAAAAAAAAAATGGATACACAGTTTAAAAAATATTTTATTACATATGTATTCAAATATATTGTTTATTATATTATATTATGTATTATATTAATAATTTATTTTCATAATTAATATACTACTGGCTTAAGTCTGCAAAATTAAACGAATGATAAAATTAAGACCCTACATCATTAAATTAATATATAAGTATTAAGTATTACTTATTTTATAAAAAATAGTCCAGAGGGTTCATTGTTCTACGTATAGAGTTATAATAAAAATATAATTTATCTCCTTTAGTTTAAATTATTAGAATCTAGTTTAATGGAAATTTTAAACGGAAGACAATTCATGGCTAAAACATGGGCTAAATATTAAATTATTTTGCAGTCTCTGGTTCTCTTCAAACATCCTAAATTTTTAAACATTTTATTACAATTTCATCAATAGTTCAATAACCTATTGATTAAAATAAATTACCAGTAGCAATACTAGTTAATTATGTATCAATTTCGAATGTTATTTCAAATATTCTAAAGTAATCAAGCTATCATATTTATGATAAGCGGAAATTCTCTTGACATAGTCCCACAAACTGCAATCATGGTGAGGAGGAATGCAATCATTCCATAGAACAGTGAAGGTGAATAAAAGATGTTTTTAAACATTCTGAATGTAGATGAAAATACTTATTTTTACTTTACAAAAGATCTAAATTCAAAAGTGTGCTTGCTTTATTGCATACACATGTTTTTTTAGTTAGCATTTATTTTCACACTAATCTTAAAAAGCATTATCATTGATTATTTTCACGTCTCGTTTCCAACAAATTACGTGATTGCCTATGAAAATCCATGCGCACGGTACTGACATTCTCTTTCATCCATTCCGATATAATGCAGTGAAAAGACTGGAGATTGTTTTGTGAAAATCCGATTGATTCGCCGTGACAATCCCATCTTTTGGTGATTGGCTTTTTTTTATAAAAAGAATCGAGAGACGCATTGTTCAATCACATCAGAGAAACACTGTTATAATATTTGATGTCGGTGGAAAATTCCCTTGGAAGTAATTGCAGTGTTTTTCATTTTTTGCAATTGGTGAAAATAAGGGGAAGATTAAAGTGAAAGTTTTCAACTGCATAATCGGTGTAAATGCGAATTCAATTTGACTTTTAAATCCAGCAGATCGCGTTTTAAATATGTGTATGATATTGTTGCTATATTACCTTAATAATTTACTTATTTTTCTCATTAATTTTTTAACCCTATATTCAAAATTTAATCGTAAAAAGGTCTTAACCGAATTAAGACTATTATTAGCTTAATAGTCAATAAACACTCAAGAAATGAATGGAGAGCGAGATAAGAATGTGTATTATAACTTCATCTTATAAACCACAAATCACAACTTGATTTGGATATTGAAGTCGAATTCAATATTTAAGTTAAAAGTCAGGATTTAAATTTAAGTTGACTTATATAATTAAATCAAGAGTAGAATCTTCTCTAATATGTACATAAAAATCTAAGTATGTACCACTGACTACTCTATGGTTCCAGATATTTCGTGGTCTGTGGTTCCAGAGATATCGCGATAGACCTATGACCTTGAAATGTTTTAGGTATGCTCTTTTTAGCCTTGGTGCTCGCTAAGAAATCTTATTACCATTTACCATTTTGAATTAAAATGGCGTCATATACGTCCATTTGTCAATACGTATTTGAACCTTAGTTCCCAGGCTAACATAATTGATCACAACTTAAAAAGCTGAAAAAATATCATTATATTGCGGGTATGATAACCTTAAATTTTAAAACAACAGATTTGGGGAAAATTTATTTAACAAGTTTATTGTTTATTGTTCCCCTAAGCTCATTCATTGTAATTCATTGGATGAAATTATCAGTTTCTCCCGCATTCCAATGCATTGCTTGAATTTAATAATTCAAGTGTTCTTGCTAACTTCTTGAAATATTTTTTTAATTAATTTTAATTTTAATTTAATTAAGCTCAGGTACCTTATGGCTTATGGCTTTCATTCTGTCTATCTTTTATTATATATTATCTAACACCCGATAGCCTGTGATCATAAACTATAAAGGATACCCCTTCTTTTTTATCTTGTTTTCTCCCAACTGACAAATTAAATTTATTATACGTCCGTCGTGCCTGTCGATTCACTAATTTTTCATGCACCGTTCTCTTAATAAGATACAATATAAAAATAAAAGGAACTGTATTTTTTTTAAAACGAGTTACCCTGTGGATCTCCTTGGTCCAAAAAATGTTGGAGGGTATAATGCCTGCACTAGATAATAAGGTTGCCTTGTGCTTGTCTATTGTTCTGCTTCTACTCCTTGCTTTGTCTTCTCTTGACTTCGTCCGTTTTTATTATGATTTTTCGTAATATTTTATTTTTTTAATGAAACCGTGTCGGTATCTTTTATATTTAATGTGGTAGCCTGGTGTAGTTAATGTACCCCTGTCTCTCTTGAGAAGTGACGCTGGATAGCATGCTATATTGACACAGGTTACTACGTGGAGAAATGACCGGAACGACACTGAAACCATCCACTTAAAAAAATAATAATTATTATTTTAAACAATTAAAATAACATTAAACTCAAACATCAAGATGTGTTGGTAAAATATTAAATTATAAAACTCTTCCTGCTTTTTTGTGAAACATTCGTAAAGAAAAAAAAAGAATCTTTGTCAAGTGAACATAAATGAGTTTGTAAATATTATCACGGTAAGAACTTTTGACATAACTTATGAACTAATCTGTATACGCTCATCTTTTAACATTTTCTTTGCCTGATGTATTTATTGCTTTTTATTTCAAAGATTGGAGAGCAGATAAAACTGGTAGGGATGACCCTTGTTCCTTTAATTTTGTTTAATTCTCAGCGTCCTTTTTGTAAACTATTAGGTAACTCATGCTTCTAACTGTACTAAGGAACAGCCTTTACTAATAAGCTCTTCCTTTTAACCTTCTATTTAGTAGCCTGCGCCTGCCTCTCCTTGAAAATTGTTGAATCTCCATTAAATTCGTCCATGGTAGCCTCGTGATAAATATATTTTAAAACTACATTCGCAGAAATATTTGACGCCTCTCAATCAGCAATAAAATCCTAAATGGGCGGGCTACTATGAAGAAATTAAAATAGAAATTTAGAATTTAGTGGAACCTAGAGCATTTAAAAATGATTGATTAAAATTGCTTTTTATGAAAAATAAGATCAGTAATAGGAAGTTACTTTCTAACTTGAAATTAATTAACGTGCGTCTTAGTACATTACCATACTCCACTGATTAAAAGTACACTATATAATTGTAAATTATTATAAATTTTTTATTTGTATGTGTATATATATGCTTTAGAAAACTGTTGCTTATCTAATTTAAATTTTAAAGGTTAAATGTTAATTGCTCATTAATTAACATGATATAATAGCTATCAATCACCTAATCAATAATACGATTACTATCAATTTGACTATATACCATTATAATTATAGGTTATTCTCTCATTGGCCTTACGTGAGGTCAGTTCTTAGACAAGGTTAAAGGTTAGTTGAGTAGGATAAAATAAATATCTTCTGATATAATGTCCAATCGATAGATGATTTCTACCGATCAGCTTGACTAAGTGATAGACCATTTACCTACTTGTTCTAAAGCACGTGATACAGATATTTTTGTAAGTTATGCAGCTAATGCAAGCCAGATAAATTATATTGATCGCTAATAATGGCTAATACTAACAAATAAAAGAGAGAAAAATAAACGGAATTATTCTGCATTGCAATTCTTGTTGGTAAATTGCACTCAAATCCATTTGTATATGAGAATAAAACAGTTTTATAAATAAATAATGCATTCTACATCTCTTATATGGGGGTAAATGGAATTTATTACAGGGAAAAATATTTGTCATCTAAATCTTTGTAACTGAATGAAATAAAATACCAATTCTACTGTGGTTAATACTTAATATATCAGTAAAACAGATATTATTTTCAAATTATTTACTGTTAGTGTGAAATATTGGAATTTTGAGTACCTCAATGATACCTTTTTATTGGACTGAATTTTACTCAACTTAAAATTTTCTTAATTCAATGAACTTAAGATGGAAAGGGAGGTCTTTTGAACCAATTATTTTATTATTTTATTTTTATTTATTTATTTTTTGTGATTAGTTCATAGGGTTTAGTTTAAATGAATCCGTTGTGGTTTGTTTCATTTTATATAAGTTCATCTATCCAACTTTTATTTTGAATTTTTTAGTTAGACTATTTGCTACAAAATATCTGTCCACACTTTTTTTTATGTATATAATATATATTTATATACACAACGGCGGTTATTGAGTTAAGAGGCAGGTACTATTGAAGAAAATCGATGTTAAGAGACTTCGAATACCTTACCTGACCTTGAAACTAAGGCATTGTTTGTCATTGCCTTGTCTGGCCATTGTAATTCTGAGTCCTGTGAAAATTCCTCTAGTAAAACGGAAGATGATCAGGGTCATTTACTGCCGTTTCTGTTTAATTTATGTCATTCCATTTTATAATATTCATGTATTTTCCACTATGTGAGTTATCGGTCCTTATAAGTGGCTGTAACTAACTACCATATGAGGTATGATGAGTCTTGTTATGCCCGCACCCTCCAGTACTGAAGAAGACTGATTCAGAAATCAGCTATGAGTCAAATTCAGTCAAGGATACGCGAGAAAGATTCGGTCATAGGAAGAGTGGTGACTCAAAAACTGGACTGCAAGTTTAGTTTATCTTGAATGAATTATCTTTGGGACCGTCTGAGACTGGTTATAGCTTCATTTTGTTCCGTTTGATTCAGAGCTAACATAATCAATTATTCAATATATCTAATCAATTTTTTTCCATTCCTTGAATATATTTTTTATGTTTATTTATATTTATCCACGACGTATAATATTTTACTTTTAATGTCATAAAATATAATTTTAATAAAATATTTATTTTATTTTAAATTTCAATCAAATATTTTAAATGTTTCTATCTTGCTAGGTTGACAAACGTTAAGTAATGAATTATGGCTGTCATGAATATTTATTGTGTTGTTTATCGAAATGAAGAATGCTGTTTTCAAACCACTGACTTTTTCAGTTATCCTTCTTAAAATAAATTAAGCTATTCTTCAAGTTTATTACATTTTTTTCGAGCAACATTAGCTTAATATTAATTTCTTCAGCTGTTATGCAAATGACTTGGACTTATAACATTGTAAACAAGTAATTAACTAGTTCTAAGGATAACGTTGTTTATAATGTTATCAAAATGAGTTGTTTGTTAATAAAAAATAGCGGTTTAAATAATAAAAAATTAGATGTCACATTAAAAATATCAAACAATTAATCATTTAAGTATTTTAACCTTTTATAGCTTGAATACATCCACATACACATCGTGATACCCCATACANCAAACTTTTGGGAGTATGATTTAGTGGGAGTAGTTTATGTTCAGATTCTAATTGATTATACCAGGGTTTTTTTTGTTTTTGTTTTTTTTACTTTGAAATGCAATTTCAGTATAGTAGGTATTTTTAATTCTATTTTTTATGGTCTCGTGTCTTTTGATTTCTGAAGGTGTTTATAACTGTGAAACTTTCTTGAATTGGAACTCACCAGATATGTTGGTGCTTATGACTAGTTTTTAGGCGAGTATTGAGTAGGCCACACCGATCCTGTGTTATAAAATAAAAATGTATGTTATCGTGCGGAATTATTTCTTCATCCTGCCTAAACTCCTTTTTAGTAAAAAGAGTCGTAAAATGTTCTTACAATTTGATCGTCGACTTTTGAAATTGTACTGTCATATTCTATAGGAGTATAAAAATGACAATGTTAGTATTGAATACTAACAGTCAATGGTGAATGATTAAACCTAAAGATACTCAATATAAATCTATAGGGCTATTTTAGTTTAGTTTTTTTGCAAAACTGCTTATCCTGTAACTATTTAACAACCATTCCTTATAAAATTACCAGATAGATAAGATAATTTTATTTTCCAGCAATCGCGTTTGCATTTCAATTAATGAAATTAATAATGAAATTCTAAATCTTCGTCAAATTAACTTTTATTTGGATGTTATTCAGGGCCTCTTCAACCTTTTTAAAATATAAATTCGTTTTTTGTCCATTTATTTTGTCTTACTGTAATAATAGTTGTTATGAATTATATAGGATAGGTACCTATATAATTTAATAGGATCTATATAATATTTATACCTATATTTAATATTTAGGGCCTATGTAATATTTTCCTATATTTGATAGGACCTATATAATTTTACCACTTTGATTTGGAGTAATATTTGAATAACCTATTAAGCTACTATCAACTCGATTTTTGGTCTATTAACTAATTTTGTTTTCTGGGTCATGAAAATATCTTGACACCTTTCCTTCATTTTTTTTTTTTTTAACGCTGAATAAAAACACTATAATGGTTATATGTTTTTTGGGTCTATAGGGTTTTTTTAAAATGTGTATTCTTCTAGGTTTAAAAAAATTAACACATTTTTACTTATTTTTTCTCCTCTAGCTATATTTCGCCCTCACCTTGGGCAAAATTGGAAATAAAGGGTTCAAAAAATACAAGAAGATTGAATATTCATTTTTTTTTTTCCAAATGCCTATTGCCAAGCTATGTCCCGCGGACGAACTTAGCAGACCACAAATTCTTAAAAGGCACTAAAAGATTATCTAATGCACAAAATTCTAGCTTGGTGATAGTCAGACCCTTTTTTGCACGCTATTCCTGGAATATTATGCATTTATAGGACAAAACAAATCATATTTAATTGTTCATTTTTGCTTCTTTTTTTCTTTGGAGTTTTGCATTTAACCTTATCTAGTATTTAGTATACAATTTTATTTCTTTAATTAGTTTTATAGTGAGGAAAATATAGTTTAAATCTTTATCCAGGATTATGTTAATTAGTCCAGTCAAATGGTGCATAAAAAGAGCTCAAAGTGGAAAGTTTTGGTGTAATTGTTGTTAGTGGCTTATATTATGTTTTTTGGGGTGCTGAACACGAATCTGAAGTTGTCCAACAAAATTTCCCTCGGCAAATATGAGAAACTACAAAAAAAAAAATGTTTTTTATTGGTTTTCAGCATATAACTTGCAAAGCAATCTACTCACGCAAAAAGTAGTCTAGTAGTAAAATAAAAAGGAGAAAATAATCTACATTTTATGTCTATAACTTTTATTTGTACGTCGTATGGTTTTCACGCAAATGGGAGTTGAAATATTGGGAAGATGTGGCGGGTGGAGGGACCAGGATGAAGGGTAAACGGTTGGTGGAAAGACTGCGCTGGCAGAACACGAATCTAAAGTTGTCCATCAAAAATGTTACACCCAAATATGAGAAATCATCATAAAACCACTTTTTACTTTTATTTTTATAATCAATAATTTTTGAAAAATAGCAACAAAAATAATAGAACCTGTGTCTAAGAGCTCGCATTAGTACTTAAATACATATAAATTTTTCAGAAATTCGCTATATATTATTTTAAGAATAAGGTTTGTTGCTATTTTTCAAAAATTATTGATTTCCCGGTTATTTCAACCCTTCTTTTGCATATAAACCATTCGACTTACAAAAAAATGGTAAAGAAATAATTTGTAGATTATTTTCTCCTTTTTATTTTACTACTAGACTACTTTTTGCGTAAGTAGATTGCTTTGCAAGTTATATGCTGAAAACCAATAAAAAACATTTTTTTTTGTAGTTTTTCGATGATTTCTCATATTTGCCGAGGGAAATTTTGTTGGACAACTTCAGATTCGTGTTCAGCACCCCAAAAAACATAAAATAAGCCACTTACAACAATTACACCAAAAATTTCCACTTCAAACTACCATTTGACTGGACAAATGCAATAACTGCTTTTTGAATGCCTTTATTCTTGATGCTAAAGAATAATGGAAGAAATCTGATAAAATATAGAAAATAAAGTTGAAAAATAGTAACAATCTAACTTTTCTTTTTATCTCTGCATTTGCACGCTTCCTTTTTTGTATGTTTTATTTAAATAATGCTATAAAAGAAACCACTCAACGCATTTTGACCTCATCAGTTCTACCGCGGTGGAGCCGCTTTAATTAATACAAACCAATGTGATGAGTTTCTTAGGCCTTATCTTAAGCCGTAGATAAACCGACATCGTCTATTGTTTGTAAACATTGACTGGAATAAAGGAACACATCTGATGATACGATTAATATCAGCTGTTAAAATAAAATGTTTTTAAATGATAAAAATAGATTGATAAAAAGAGTCCCTTATCTTCTTTACAACTCATATCATTTCTTTATTGTTATTTCAACCCTTCAACCAATCTTCGAATAATCTATAAAACAATGTTTTTTTTAAACAATCTTTAATTATATTAATGGATGGATTAAATAAAAAGAGAACACGAGACAAAACAAACAATTAAGTTACGAAACAAGAAGATAGTGTTACGAGAAGTATTAAGATAATTAAGATGGAAACTCATTAAGAAGAGTGTTCTTCTAGATAAAGCAAGATGTGTTTTAGGGCTATCGAATTAATGTCGTAACTGTGAAGTAACATTTAACATGTACTACAATGCATTTGGAGAATTGAGTAAAGATTTAAGACATCCTCCCTTTTGAAATGCTTTTCTTCTTAATTGTTATGCTTATTCTATTTGCTAAATCTCTTAAAATAACAATCTGTGTAGATTTTAGTTTTACACTACTTTCCTATGTTAAGTTTAATTTCTTTGAATTAGTACTGCATTAATGCTTTTATGCATTCCAATATATGCGTTATCTCCATCGCAAAGTAAAGAGATAAGCCAATTAACAGCTATCTCGTACATTTGTTATTAGTGTTAAACATACTTCATCTATCGAATAACAATTTTTTAATTGTGTTTAGCTCTTTTAAGTTTATTAACTCTAAAATGTTACCACAAAATTGGATAAAGAAAGATAAAACGTTTTAACTGTGTATAAATGTATTAAGTTAGTTGAATGTTCCTTTATATGATATCTTACAACAGTACACATAATTACTTAAGAAAGAAAGAAAGAAAGATCTAAAGAAACTTTTAATATTACGTCTTTCGTTTTGTGTTCTACGTATCTATAATATTATTGATTTACTTTTATCAAATAATTTATTTGTTGCCAATTTATTCTCAAAATAAACGTTTCCAAATCGATTTTAATGGTGACTATTACTAAGCTATTAACATAGGAAGTAACTAACTTGAAAATTATGATAAACATATTTATTTTAAGGCTTTTACTTTAGATTTAGACCGCAATTGCAATTATTTATCATTAAAAATAAAAAATTTGTATCAACGACCGCCTATCATCCGATAGTGTTATCCTAAATTATAGAGGAGCCAACAAAATTTAATTGCGTGCATTAAAATTTACTTTTAAATCCATGTAGTTGCTATATGCATGAAAAAGTGAACTTCTTTTTATTAACTTGGTGCGTAGGCTTCCGAGGGTAGACTCGTAATAAATAGCTTGGTTTTCCGGTGGAATCCGCGTCTCGAAGTCCGACGTTTCGCTTCCACTACTGGAAGCATCTTCAGGGGTGCGGTGCATCGTGATGTTTACTCGAAGCAAAAACAAGACATACTGCTACTCTTTTTATTATCTGTGTTTAAAAAATTAATTTATTTAGTTCAAGCTTTATGAAAAAACATTACTTTATAATCGCTATTTAAGTTTTGGATTTAATTACTGAAAATGCTTATTATACCTATAGTCTATAGTCGTTAGAATTTATTACTTAATCGCGATTACCTAATCGCAAACTTCATGCATTATGAAGTAATATTACATCCTACAATAAAGTTACTTTTAACAGAACTAACTTATAAATGAGTCAAATAATTATAAATGCATTCAATATATGTAGGAATTATTATTTAAGTGTAACTATAAGTTTAAATTTAATTTTCGTAAATCTATTGTAACTTATTGCTGAGACATCACCGCCTAGTGGGAAATAAGCTATTATAGTGAGTATTTGTTATATTTTTAGTCATCCCAAATTAATACTGACTAATTTTCTATTATTTCATGTACCACAAAAATTAATGTAACTATCTCTTGTCTATCGTGCTCTCTAGAACGAATTTATAGCCTAAGGTTCCTTTTAAGTTTACTTTTTAGTGCAATACCTTGTAGCTTTCCTGTTAATTTAATATTAGACGATGATTAAATGTGATATAAGAAATGTTTTAGTCTTTAAATATTCTTGTCTAAAATATATTATGACTACAAAATATGTGTTTATGTACATAAACTCTGTAGCAAACACATCCTTTAGGGTTTTTTTTTTTTTTTTTTTTTTTTTTTTTTTAAA
>KZ651164.1:177809-195040 GCA_001010745.2 Gerris buenoi | reverse complement strand
CTCACGGCACACACGTATTTTTATTGATATAATCCTGAATGCTCTTTTGTTTTAAAAAACAAATATTAATCTTAGTCCTGTTAGAGAAAGAAAAATTTCTGAAATAAATCGGATTCTTTCGATATTTGTTTGAAAATGGAATAAGTACCAAAAGTACATCTTGGAAATAGGTCCAATTTTTATTTTTTTCAGAAATATCTAGAAAATGTCATTATATGCACAAAAATTAATCATCGCATTCGTACAAAATCATTTTAAAAATAAGATTTGAATCACAAGAAAGGAAAATAATAGGCGAGCGAAATCAAAACAAAAACAATAAAGCGGAAGGTTACGTTTCTCTTCACCGAAATTCAATCCCAAACTACTAGTCCCTGCCTCCGATCGCTGACTGCTCTGACTGGTACCAAACCAATCCGTGATTCAAACAGAGCGTGGTTGGAACAGCCGACTAACAGTCAGAGTTTGATTTTGGGCTTCGTTGAACGCCCTGTTCCTAATGCACATGCGTCGTCAGTTCCAAACCAGTTTGAAGTGCGGTTGGAACAAACCTATAATGAGGGCCGACGCAACTAAGTGGTTAGTGAACTAGGCCTCTGAAAACTAGGTCTAAACGCCGGTGGTGAGTTCGAACTTTGAACCCCAGAGTGCTGAGGCAATGTTTCACGCTGATGGTTCTTATTGTGGAGATTCCCCGTCCTGTAACAACCAATACAATATCATTTTACAACAAATAAATAACATTTTAATCTCGTCAACAAAATAATCTGTTGCAAATGTATGTTTGCTTCAATTTAAACTAGCGTAGATAGATAAAACTAATCTAATTTTCATGTGGAGTACTTATCCTTTCGTCTTGTTATTTCTAGATTTAAAATACACTCATTGATATAAGACACTATTAAATAGAATACTTGTAAGTACCTATGTACTCTCTAGGAGCCACTCTGTCGGGTCAAGTGATTTAGTTGTTATAGTGCTTACGTTAACATAATATTTGTACATTCTAAAGAACTGACGTTAGTTTTTTTTTACGATAATAGATTTACCTTCACTCTAACACAAAGTACTGATAAGATTAGAATCGTGTTTCACTACCATCGATTTGCCTTTATTTCTCTAATGTAGCATCTATTTATAAATTGTCCTTTTAAATCATATTTTATATACTTTTATTTATGCAGTTTTCAAGACAATGAGCTATTTATTTATAGTGGATTATTATACTTATTATTATGCAGATCATTTTCAACCATGTTTGCAAATACTGGTACTGAATAGGCAGTAAACAATATGTCAAATCTGGTTTGATTTTTCTCTTTAATTATATGACGTACGTACTTAGTTTTATTTAATAAGTCTAATTGTTCTTCTTCATAACTCATTCTTAATATCATCACAACATCTTTTTAATATAATGTTATCTTCGCCATTTCACAACTTTTGGGACAGATATTTTAAATAGAGTTTAAAATCAGACCATTTTAACATTATTTTACTCATTACAATATTATTTCCTTATGTAGCAACAAAGGTAACAAAAAAATTTAAATTTTGAATCATTCCGAAATACGATTTCCAACTCCGGCAAGGAGTCATGCTCAGTTTTCATATATGTAAATGGGTAGCTGCTTTAGTAAAGTGGCGTCTATCCTTAGTTATGTACGTCACATTCCTTCGCTCTTTAATTTTAATGACCTATTGCGAACAGAAAGTGTAACTTCTTGTTTAATTTTATATCATTTAAATAAAATATTAATTTACACCAAATGTCTTTCAAGTGAACATATTTATTGCTTCCGAACTTACAAGTTATCGGACGGAGCTGTGACCGTTCTGGAGAAAGTTAAGTTTTTTATGATTCCGCTTTAAAAAAGTCCAAGACAGAAATCCGTTTCAGTTAATTGGGAAAATTTCTTGGTCCTATTTTTTCTGTCTATCGTTTAATTTTCGCGAGCCAAGATATATTAAAAAATTCTCGTCCGATATTATTGAAATTTGCGTGGTAAAATTAGCATCATGATCGGCTCATTTTTGGTCCTATATAATCTTTAAAAATACTCATCTGATGTTTATGAAATGGATGGTTTTTACAAAAGCAAACGTCTCCGCTTATCAAATTTTGCTAAATTGATACTTTTATCCAGGTAGAAATCAAAACATTTTCGACTGACTTAAAAAACAGTTAAATATAAATTTATTTCTCTAATCTGTTTTTAAATCTGTCTAAATTGTTTTGATTTTTGACATGGATAAAAGTAATTAGACAATTATGGATTGTCAAAATATAACATTAAAAACCCCGTGAATGGATGCGAGGAAGCAATGTGCCACACTAATTGCCAGACTATTTTATTTATAACTTATTCATGACATGAGATAATCTTATTATAAAAACAAAATACATTTATTTTGCATGTAATTATTATCATTAATAACTAGGTACATTAATTTATGATGATTAAAATATTAGATCTTCATTTCAGACTCTAGATATGGACAACCATTATTTTGATTACTGTTTTATCATTCTTAGCTTGGAGGTTTGTTTATGGGTTTATGTTTACTCGGGAATCCTTTTATCTAATTGACCTATATGTGAGTTTTGTATAAAACGTTATTAAAGGATGTGTATTTCGACTTGCCTTGTACCTGAGGAGATATTGTGTTGATGTTTTCACGGTGTTGTGAGGCGTTGCTTGCTCACTGGACCGTCTAATATCTTATCTTTCTTCTCCTTCCTCTTCTTCTTTTTAATTAGTAGATTCATTCCGGGTTTTCTTCATTGTTCCCCAGATTTTCTTCTACATTCTCTTCCACACCCTCTTGCATCCTTTCAACCATCCCTAGTTGAAACAGTTTAATGCAAAGATTAAGACATCAGAAATGGTTGTTTTTATATGATGTATTACAGATAGGAGAAAAAATACATTAAGGAGAAACGAGAGTAATGTAATCTTAAAGAAACACATTGTGAAAATTGTTTGCATACATTTTAAGAGTGACACGATCCAGCTGTCGCTCTGTTGACTTATACATGTTCTAAAAATCCATTACCCATGGGCACTCCTTATATATTATTTTTTATATAAGTATATCATAAGTAATCAGGGTTAAAAACATTACAAGCCCCAAGTGTCAATATTCAATCTAAGTTGGAGTATTTTGAACATACTATATTTTAACTATAAGTATTTTGTTTTTTGTAAGTTATGATTTCTCCTCAAGTTATTTAGGCTGCTCCTCCAAAGCACAGATACATACCGAGTCAATTTATTTACTTATTATTTTATAACAAATAATTTTACAGAAGATAAACTATGGAATTGTATCTGACCTGTTGTAGGAGACAAGACCGCCTCCTACTTCACGAAATGAAATATGAATTATCAAATTTTGATTTTGTGAAGTGTAACTTTACCTCTCTCCTTGGTTCCTCTCATAATTGAGATTGAGATGTGTGTCTCAGAAACTAGTAATTTTGCCTGATAATTTATTGTATACTAGGTAATTTAGATAATGGTTTTCCTTGCTACTAGATGTATCTTTACAATTATAATTATGTTCAATGTTCAAAATCGTAACTTGCAAGAAGTTTATACTTTGCATGTTACTCTCGCCCTACGAATTAGGATATCCTGAGCTTAAAATGATGTCATTGTTATATGACATCACTCTAAGCTAAGGGTTAATGAGTTTCTAAAAGTTTGGCTTTGGACGAAAATCATTTTACTCTAAAGAATTCCCTTACATAAAATTCCAAAATGTTTATGTGCGAAATAATAAATCACGCGTGCATTTCTGACAATTTTTAGTGTAGATATTACATTACAGAGCGCATTGTATTCCACTAGCTTATTCTTCCATTTAATAATAAGTTGCAGACAATATCTCGAAAGTCTTGAACATGAAGTCTTTAGAGGTCTCCAGATAAGCGTGACGCAACTCTCTCGTGCTTTAAATAAAGATAAAATATTATTATACACAATGTCTGTAATAGAATCTTTCCAAGGTTGGGCGAAGCATTCAACTCTGGGCGGTTCTTGAGGTCCAAGGGTCTAGAACTAACCTTAGCCATCTTTATTACTTCGGTTTAGCTTAGTTGAAAAAAAAAAAAAAAAAAATCTTCCATTTCAGATTTCTGGTTTCTTTCAACCTATAATTGTGTACAATTATTATTGCGGGTTAATTAATTGGTTATTTAGAAATATCTATAGAATTACGATAAGTAAAATAAATAATGGTTTGCTATTTTTTCAATAACGAGTTACCATTTTAATTGCATTTCTTTCAAGATAAAAGTTCCTAGTAATATTATATTATTATATAAATCGTATAAAGCATTAACTTAAATTATTTAAATTAACATATTTATTTGTTAAACAATATGCGTGAATGACCCTTGCAACAAGAGAGAGAGGTGATTTCAACAAAAATTATTTTTTACGATAGAGGTGGTTAGAGCATAGATAATAATATGGTAATTAAAGAGGGCAATTAAGAGCATGGATGACACCTTGCATTATAATAGTATAGTAATATAGTATTAGTATGATTGTAATACTATATTATTATAGTAATAATTGTGTAGTAATATAGAATATGAATGACACCTCACAAAGGTGGTGTGAGTAAAAAATATTTAGTACATATCTGTTTCTATTTTCTATAACTTAAGTAGTTGTTAGTTTCTATCACTAAGTCGTTATTAATTTAACAATCCAAAAATAATTGGTACAATATCATTGTTACAGTTTTATTGCATCTAATGCATTTCCATTGTTTGAATATAATTAGTTCACTGATAAATGGTAACCAGTTAACTTGATTACAACTATTACCTCTAAATATATTTAGTCACAGTCTTACAACCCACAAATAAAGATTAATTTAAGTTAATTTAAAGTATCGATTAAGTCAAACAACATAAGTAAGTCAATAATAATTACATTTGAACGCTTTTTTTTTTTAATTTTTAGATGAGAAGAATGAAATTAAGTTTTAAGTTAAATGAAAGTCATTTTATAAAATCAGCTAAAAATTAAACCTAATACAAATATTGGTTCATCGTTATTACAATCTGATTTCACATCATAAAAAGAAACGATCTTGTTTGTTTTTATCATTGAAAAAATTATTGTTATTGCGTATTCTACTTTTTCTTTTAAGATTTGATTAATACTTTTTTCCCATTAATTCAGGGATTTTTTTTTAATATGATTCGTTTGTTTACTTTTTAACTCTCACGAAATCTCTCACAGGTCGTTCTTATATATTATATCATTGTCCTGGAAGTCTATATTTTCCCTTCGTTTCACTAATATAATGTGCACTGTTTATACCTTCTTCGTTTTTTTTTTTATTGGAACTATAAAAATATCTTATTCTTTAACAATAATTGACTGTAAGATTTTCTTTACCCTCCTTTTTACCTAAGTAACGTTTTAACCCCAGTTGCTCTGAAAATGAGCTCCGTTTAGCCTAGTTGTTTTTCTATCTAGTTTAAAGCGTGAAACTAGATCTTTGCTTTTCTCTTAAGATTGGCAGTAAACTAGTAAACTACGTTACATTGTTTGCAACTGAGCAATTTTTTAATATGTTTTTTTTTTTTAATATTTAAAACAATGTAATTACAAGGACCTAACTGGTAATATTTTTTAAACTAGAAAATATGACCTAACATAAATTACTGGTAAGTTCAACGTGCCCTAGTAAAGACTAGGAAGTTGGGAGCGCCCTTACCTTGCAGTAAGTAACCGAATTCGTAAATATTCGATTGTGTACTCGCTTCTCTCAATTGGAGGAACGCGGCACAAAATCAAGACATTATAAAAATTGATGTACAGTTGAGTCTCGCTAATTCAGACCCCTCTAGTCCGGACATCCGCGGTTAATCCAGACGGACCTCAATCATTTTCAAATAATTTACAATCACTAAACTTTGAATTCACGTCAATAAGATGATAGTTTTTTATCCTAAATCAATTTGTAGGGATTTAAAAGTGGACCGACATTGAGACTAAGCAACAATTTTTATACTGACATTTTACTATTATCATACTGACATTTTAATACTGATTCCGTTGAATCCGGACTTCGGTGATCCGGACAGAGGACAGTCCCATAAAATTCGGATTGGAGAAACTACTATTTCGTTATGCAAGTTTTTCGCCTAAAAAAATGGACCTACGCCTAGGTTATAAACACAGACAGGGATCAGGAAAAAAGTAAAGGACGGTTTTGGTTTTCATAATGTATGAAATTAAAAAAGTATCCACACCGTTTGTAAGTCTGATCAATGTACAGAAAAAAAACTTTAATTATATTATGAATTTTATTAAAATCCTATTAACTATTTTTATGTACGTGACTGTTTGCATAATATACTATCAAGCAATGATTGATAGATGCCCTTATATGAACGTAATTCCTTATCTATGAGTTATGACTGATCATTTATTAATTGCATTTATTGCACTTTTAATAGCTTTATAAAATAATGCTTATAATATTTATAATATTTGTTTGAAGATGGTAAGATATCACGAAACTTTTCATTGTATCACCTTGATCTTTTTGTAATCAAGAACATTTGAGGTAGTGAAAATATGTATTTAGTTTATCGCAAGTGGTAGTTTTCGGATAAATAATATCCTCTAATAATTTTTATATTTGAACAAATAATTTTACATAAATTGTTACCCTTTGTGAAGATAATTTACTGCCTTAAACGCTCTATGAAAAGAAAGACATGGTTGGAAAGATTTCTCTCATGGCTCTAAACATCTGAAAATATTCCGGTGCAGTTTCACGTTTCTTACCTTTAACGGTTTATGCACTTACACAAAGTAGTCTCTTCATAATGGTTGTCTGTATTGTCTTGTTGCAGATTCTAGTCCCATTTCAGATGTCATTAGAATAGTCATAACCATCTAGGCGCTTTTTTTCTGTAAATTACACAGTCATTTCAAAAGATTTCTGTGTTTTTCCTTTCAAATATGGCGTAGATATTTCCCTTAAGTCTAAACGATTTGTCGGATCGAAAAACAGATTGCACCAGTCGCTACTTATTTTAAAAGATCTACAACTTAGGTCCTATGACTTTTTGTCGTACCTCCATTGGTTCTACCTTAGATAGAGCTACATTTGATAATTTTTAAAACATTTTGACTTTGAGCTTTTATGGCGTCCGGAATTGTTGACCGATTCAATTTCTGAGTGGAAAGCTTAAATCTCACACCAAATGCTCTTTAAATCGAGTATTTATTAATCAACTAATGCCTACTAATTTGTCCTTTTTGCTGAGAATAAGTAGTAGGTATGTATTTATAAACAACTATCAAATTTTAATTGTAAATATCTTCATATTTACTTTTTAACAAATAATAATTTTTATGAGCTTATTTTATATTACACTAGCTGGATACCCGTGCTTCGCTACGGAGTGTTTTTATATTTGATAAGTTTATAAACTACCATGAAAGCATACCAATTATTTTACTATTCGAGAATATGTAGATTCTATCCCTCCTACTTATATCCCCCCTCCTCTTTGATAATTTAATTTGTAAATATCCTAAATTTACCCCCCTCCTAAATGAAAATAAAACAAAACTGTCATAAAAAACAATTAGTGTACTCTTAAAGAGCATTTCAACGATATGCATCATGAAGATGAAGGGCATTAATTACTTCTCCCCGTACCCCTCTGAAACAAAATTTATAGTTCGAAAATTCGTGGACAGTTACCTCCCCTTTGCTTTGAAGGTCAAGTGTGCAATTTTCATCGAGATCGGACTAAAACTGTAGATTTGTATAAAAGACTATACATATGTACACCCTTATGATGACTTTTATATCCATATACCCCTTCTAAATGAAAGTAAGACAAAACTGTACTTAAGAACAATTACTTTTCTCTTAAACAGCTTTTCAACGATTTGTATCATGAAGGGTATCCATTACTTTGTCATTTGTACCCCTTAGACATTACAACAATTACTGTACTCTCATAGAGCATTGCAACGACATGCATCATGAATATGAAGGGTATTCATTACTTGTACCCCGTACCTCTGTGTACCAAAATTGTAATTTCGTAATCTCATGTAGGCAGTGACCTTCACCTTGTTTTGAAGAAAAAGTGTGTAAATACTCATCAAATTAGGATAAAAGATATACCCTCATACGGATATTCTTCTTTTATATAAGATATAGCTTTATTTTTCAATTTATCCCCCTTCTGAGTGAAAATATGATAAAGCTGTTCATAACAACAATTACTGTCCTCTTAAATAGCTTTTCAACGATATGCATCATGAAGCGTATTCATTACTTTGACATTTGTACCCCGTACCCCTGTGTACCAAAATTAAATTTCGAAAATTCATGAAGTCAGTGTTTTTCCCCTTGCTTTGTAGGTCAATTATGCAAATTTACATCAAGATCTGACTACAACTGTAGATTTGTATAAAGAACATACATTCGTTGATTTTTATATATGTATGGCCGCCATCTTAAATCAAAATGCCCGATTGGTTAACCATTTATCTAAAGTTACTAATTTGATATAAGGAATCTAACTTCTAAATTTCAAGGTTCTAGTGCAATTGGTTCCGGAGATATCGTCTTGTCGAATTTTGTATATAAATGGCCGCCATCTTGATTTAAGATGGCGGATTTTTAAAATATTTCTTAGCGAGCACCTAGGAGGTAAGAGGAACACACCTACAAAATTTCATGGTCGTAGGTCCAGTGGTTTCAGAGATATCGTGATGTGTCAGTGAGTCAGTGAGTGGTATTTGGATTTTATATATATAGATTACGTGTCTTGTGTGAAACATAATAGTGCAAGAGTATTTTGCATGCGAGTGTGGAGTTGGCACACGAGCAATAGGGAGGGTAGTAAAACCACGCCAGCATAGAAAAATGCAGTTTTCGCACCGTACTTTATCTAAGTTTGTTGGATGTTAATAATAAATACTGAAAAAAAAAAATACTTTAATAAAACAAACAGAAAATTAGTTTTATTGTAAACAAACATGCTAATTGTACAATGAGGAATTCTTCTTTATTTCCGCACTAAAAAAAAAGAAATATGAAACGCGCATGCGCAATGTATACGAACTAATAACTTTCTACGCATCTAAACAGAGACAAAATGTTTATATTTTGTATCAATCTTAGATAAAATGTATTTATTTATTCATATATTATATTGTACTTTATTTACGTTTGTTTTATTTTAATAATAATCGTAAATACAGAAAAAAATACTTTAATAAAACAAACGCCAAATTAGTTTTGTTAAAAGTAAACAAACATGCTAATTGTGTGATGAAGAATTCTTCTAATTTATAATTTGAAACGAACATGCGCAATGAATACAACTACAAACTAATAACTTTATACGCATCTAAACAGAGACAAAATGTTTATATTTTGTATCAATCTTAGATAAAATATATGTATTTATTCATATATTATATTATTGTTCAAAATAAGTATAAAAAATATAAACAAATATTAATTAATAAAGTTCGTTTTAAATCGAAGGATTAAAGATAAATAAATATGTTTGTTTATCCTCACGTTAACACACCTTGGAGTCTGGATGTAAACAAACTCCTACCCCTTCCACTTTCCTCGACTTCAGTGTAGCGTCGGCTGTCGAACGATCTACATACCCCCATCCCCTAATCTTTTATTAAACTACCGACATTTATTAAGGTACAATTTTTTTTTTTTTTTTATGGAAACTATTTACTTAATTCTGTTTATTATCATATTATTATCATTTATTATTATTATAGGACTTTGTTTTATAGGTTCATAAAAATTATATTAAGTAAATGTTTTAGCTTATTAAGTTAATGTTTTCGTTTATTTAAATTAAAGATTTTGTTTATTTAGCATAATTTTATAGTTGAGTTGTGAGTTTTAATGAAAAATTATTTCTCCATCATAGTTTTCTTTTTTTATGTAGCTTTATTTAGATTACTAATAAATAATATAATGCATTGATTTATGTTCTTTCTTAGTATTCATTATTATTATATTATTTCTCTCCTTTTTTTTAATATTACGTCACTTCATGTTATAAAACTTATAATACATCATTTGATTTATTTCATGACGTGGCCTACGTTTAATCCAATATATTGACACTATGATACCACCAAAGATTCCTTGCTGTAATAAAACGTAAAGGCCCCTTTACGTTTTAGGCCTCTTTATTATCTTTTTTGAATACTGTTGTAAGAATAACAAATATGACTTTGATTACATTGAAACATTTTTCTCTTCAGCTTTGTAACAGGACCAGGTTCCATTAAAACCCTCTTAAGTCAAGAATTCAAGAAGGGGTCTTTTTCATTGATTACGTCTAGGTAAAAAAAATGAACTTAAGAAAAGGAACTTATATTTCTTTATTTTGTTTTTTATCTTATTAGTCTTTCCATCTTGGATAGTGTCCATTAGTAGCCTTCCTCTTTATCTTTTCTTTTTTCAAGTGTAAAAACTTTTTGACGAAGTGTTTTTCTAACGGTGCCTTGACTCCATTTAAATCTGGATCTCTATGGCATAGCTCATAGCTCTTAAAAGCTCTCTTAAAGGGGCCCTTTTGTTGGAGGTAACAATATTAATCACCTTATACTAGAGCTAACTATATCGAAGTCAAAGGTATAACCATCTTAAAGGATCTAAGGGGGAATGAAGAATGAATAGGTGAGAGAAACAAAAGAGTATAACAAAACAGTTTCCCAAAGACACTCTTGTGGATATTTTGTTCAAAATAGACCAAATTGTTGATTAATTTATATATTAATGTTTTTCTATCGGGATTCTCTCGCATTCAGTAATCAATTTTGTTTATTAAACTGTAAATTTCTTCAATATTAGTACAATGAAAGTCGATTTCTGTTCATTTAATGTTAAATATAGTAACTGTGTCCTTATAAAACGTAAAGGCCCCTTTACGTTTTAGGCCTCTTCATTATCTTTTTTGAATACTGTTGTAAGAATAACAAATATGACTTTGATTACATTGAAACATTTTTCTCTTCAGCTTTGTAACAGGACCAGGTTCCATTAAAACCCTCTTAAGTCAAGAATTCAAGAAGGGGTCTTTTTCATTGATTACGTCTAGGTAAAAAAAATGAACTTAAGAAAAGGAACTTATATTTCTTTATTTTGTTTTTTATCTTATTAGTCTTTCCATCTTGGATAGTGTCCATTAGTAGCCTTCCTCTTTATCTTTTCTTTTTTCAAGTGTAAAAACTTTTTGACGAAGTGTTTTTCTAACGGTGCCTTGACTCCATTTAAATCTGGATCTCTATGGCATAGCTCATAGCTCTTAAAAGCTCTCTTAAAGGGGCCCTTTTGTTGGAGGTAACAATATTAATCACCTTATACTAGAGCTAACTATATCGAAGTCAAAGGTATAACCATCTTAAAGGATCTAAGGGGGAATGAAGAATGAATAGGTGAGAGAAACAAAAGAGTATAACAAAACAGTTTCCCAAAGACACTCTTGTGGATATTTTGTTCAAAATAGACCAAATTGTTGATTAATTTATATATTAATGTTTTTCTATCGGGATTCTCTCGGGATTATCAATTTTGTTTATTAAACTGTAAATTTCTTCAATATTAGTACAATGAAAGTCGATTTCTGTTCATTTAATGTTAAATAAACAAAATGTGTCCTTAAAGACGATTAAGATCTAGAGCAAAAGCCTCAAAATATTCTAAACTAAGTATTCTTTACTTTAAATATATTATTTCAGTCACTTTATTTTCCCTTTTTTTTATTTTATTCATTTATTTATTTATTTATTTATTTTGCATGCTATCTATTTTTAATAATTGTTTGAAGAAATTTAATATCCGCTTTTTTTTAAATAAATAAGTAAATTACACAGTATTAAAATTCAGCTAATAAAAAAGCATATTATAATTGAATCTAATAATAATTATAAAAAAATACTCAATAGTTTAATTTTTTTAATCTATATGTATATCTAACCGAAGAATCCTGGGACCTCCTAAAGTGATTAAACATCCATAAAAACAATTGTGAATTGTTTTGAATTATTTTTTATACATTGGAATTAATTCAATAAGAAATACTCATATCCTTATGAAAGTAATAAAACAGTCTTAGCGTTAGCCAGAGGAAATGTACCTCCTTGTATGTTCGATACAACTCAACATCCTAACGACTGTTTAAGCTCAATAGTTAAGACATGCGTTGTGTCCATACATCCTACTATTGTTCATGTTTTACAGATCAGTTTGTATTATTCGTTTAATACTTATGTGTTAAATGAACCTCAAAAAGAAAAGAATTGATTTATTCATTAAAAAAAACCAACATATACAGCTAGCTAATAATTTATTAGTGTTTACCGATTTCGACCACTCTGTTGGCTTACCACCTTATGGAATTTCTAAAAGTTATTGAAACTGGGCGGTCATGGACACCTTAGCGTGGCCCGCTCTTAGACGTCCGTTTTAGAGGCTTTTTCGGGGGCGTGTATCTTTTTTCCTATTCACTTTAAAAAAAAATAAAAAAACTATTTTTTCCCTTTACGGAAGGCCTACAAAAAGGTCCTTTGCGTCGGACCGCTGCGGTCGACCGTATTCGAGTTATGCAGAAAAAAACAGTTTTTCGGGGGAAAAGAAACAGTTTTTTCCGCATAACTCGAATACGGTCGACCGCAGCGGTCCGACGCAAAGGACCTTTTTTGTAGGCCTTCCGTAAAGGGAAAAAATAGTTTTTTTGTTTTTTTTTTTAAAGTGAATAGGGAAAAAGATACACGCCCCTGAAAAAGCCTCTAAAACGGACGTCTAAGAGCGGGCCACGCTAACGTGTCCATGACCCTGACTTGGATAAGGAGAAATTACTTATAAAACTATGTCTATTATTGTTCTAATGAACCAGTATTGAATGTCCCTATATTCTCTTTATTATGAATCATATATGCTATAATATTAGAATTCATTCTAATGTGACGACGACAAATGTGCATTCTACGCCTGGGCTAAGAAAACCATTTAATTAATTTTTCAGGCTGAATGGTTTATTAATTGAGCTATAAATTCAATATAAAAAAATATTGTGAGGGTCAACACTAATGGTTTTTTATTATTTTCTATATATATACATATATTTTTTTTTTTTTCATAAATATTTCTTTTGGATTGCTTTCTTTAATATTTTAAAGTATTGTTGTGGAGCTCCCGTCGTTGAGTTACATGGGGGGTCAACGCTCTAATTGTACATGACACATAAGGTCATATTTGTCCTCATCCTCATTTATTAGGTGAAAGATTACTCTTATTATCATACCGTAAGTGTGAAAAAAGCTAAAGAAAAAGGAGGAAGTAATTACTAAAATGTTTTAATACTTTTGGTTTATTAAGTAGAAGTTGTAGAAAAAACGTATAGATTTATTATTAAGAATTTATTCTATCATAGTGAAGAGAAATTATTACCCTCTCAATGGTCATTTAAGTAGGAAAGAAATAAATGTAACTCATTCTCAAAAATGTATCAATTGCCAGATTTATTTATTTTTCAGCAGTATGGTGAAACAGTCAAACACTAAAATTACTAGTTATCACAACTTAAGAAGCAAACATGGTCGGTCTACATAAAACGAATTGTTGTGCCGGCTTTCGACAGTTTGGATTATTAACAATTAATTATTTTCAACCCTATAAACTGGTTATCAGAATTCTACTTTTATTTGTATTTATGGATACACGCATAGCTGTGCTTCTATAAAGACTATCAATTATAGTCAAAAATTTGTGATTATTACCAAAAAATAACACCCGATACTATAAATCACTCTGATGTAGTTTAAAATTGACTCTATTGATTTATTGGTGATCCGTTTAAGTGATTACCTTGAGTCTTGAGTGTTTACAAAATTATGATATTAATATCTAAAATTACGCGGCAACTTACTTCTTGAACTCTAGTTTACATTCTTTTAGAATCAGAGTTATCATGATCAATTAAATGATTAAATGCAATAAGTGATTAAAATATTATAAAATATTTAACTCTCTTTATTAAGTGGCATCTAATAATTTATGCAATAATCTTATTTAGGTACTCAAAACAATTTGATTCCTTTTTTTATATTCAAATCAATTGTGCTATTTTACAAATAAACCTATAAGCTCACTCTTTCGGTTTACCCATTTAACTATCGTGAGATTCAGTAATGACTCGAAGGTTAGAGACGTTTTAGTAAAGTGGCTAAAACCGGACTTGCTGCCAAAACGAGAGAGCTATTGACTGAAGGAATGTTGTGTTGGTTCCGTTGTTCCATCGTGTAATGCATTTACTCGAATCGTTGGCATGGAAAAATATTTATCCAACAGTTATAAACTTGTCACAGTTAAAAGTGATTTGCACTGATGTTGCTTGTTTCTCTGTGTCTTTTTAATATATTGATCAAATAAAATAAGTGGCATTTAGAGCCCTGTATTATTATATATATTCAGTTTCGTTACAATCGCCTCAATTGTTCTTCTTCGCCGTTAACTCTTATCAGAGTTGTTAGTGAAAATATTTTAAATTGTTAAAAACTTATCATAACAGTGTTGGGAGTGTATAAACAGTATTTTACTTATTTTTAGATGCATATCCTTCTATCAGTCTCCTCCCTATCCCTATCATCCTTCTATCGTGTCCCTCTCAGTCTGTTTATACATAACTTCATGTCTGTCACACTATTAGACTAGAATGAAAGGCATTTTAAACCTTTTTTTACTTGTCATAATACATTCATGCAAAATATGACAGAGGTATCCTTTTAGATGTCTCGGTATCTTAACACCATTTTGCCTTTTATTTTATACATGTATAAAAAAAGAATTTCTTCGATATTCTTTCTCACAGACCCCCAGACATTTAGTTTAAGGTATACAGTCGTGCAGAGTGCTTGCCGCCATATTGCGGTTTTTTTTTTGTTTTTCTGCAGGGAGTTCTGGTGGCTCTCCGAGAGTCTTATAGTTGGCTGAGTTGACACACAATGTCTGTGGTGGCTGGGTGTCCTTGATATGAAGCCATATGGTGCGACCGTACTGAGGGGTCAAGCTAGTTCCTGCTAGGGGCTCCAGTTCTCCAGCATTCAAAACCGAATTATAAAAGCATTCTCTTTCTCAGCATCAGTTTGTTAAAGGCTTTAAATCTTCGGACCGTTTCCATCTTGCCTCATTCATCACAAAGCCTTGCCCTTGTTTTCAGAAATCATTATCCTTGTCTTATTCACTGTCATATCTTTATCATCTTCTATTCTTTTTCACGTCCTTAATCTCCTCACAATCGTTCTTTCTTATTCTACTTCTTCAATACCACCAATTAATTTCCTTAATTTTATTACGTTGGAACTATTCTGTTCCATCTTTGTCATTCATTAATTTTGCTTTTAATGGCATCTTTAGTCTTTATTATCTGTAGTTTCTCGAACAATTATTTCACAAACTATTCTGTGCATTCAACTAATCTCCAGAATAAGTGTAATTATGTACTATCTATATTATGTTTTAATCTTAAACTTGATACTTTTTGGTTAAATTCAATAAAGAAAAAGTTATGTACAAATAAAAGTTCTCCTATTAACAAGAAGGATCGAATTAATAAAATGTGAATAAAAGATATTACTCTTAATCATTTGATTAATAGCTCGATTTATTTAGCAAATCTTTATATTTAAATTTGATCTTATTGAATAAACCAGATCTAATTACTACCTTTTTTAATATAACTTCGAAATATGATCGTTTTTATTTTATTTATCATACTCGAATATTTAATTTCAGTCTCGTTGATTTATATCCTTAATTTATTTCTACTTTATATTAGAGATTAGAGTTTTAAATAACTAATGATTTTTAAATTTGATCGGAAGTAAATATTTTCATAAACTATAAATTAGATTTATATAAAAACTTATTATACTTTATCAGTGGGAAATAAATATATCTGTTATCAGTTCTGATAAGGATTGACAGTTGATGGTATCGATACTAAGTTAGACTCTTTTAATTGTATAATGGGTTTTGATAAGAAGGGGAAACGAGCTCATAAAATAAAATAATTGGCAAGCCTAGGTCATATTATTATACTTTGATAATGGAGCAAGGTTTATTTTTTCTTTTCCTGTTTAGTTTAGTTTTAGATGGTTGATGTTGCTTATTTTATGTAGGTAATATAAAGTCAAAGCAATAAATTACAATTTTAGCGGCATTCAATTCTGTACCACTTCTCTCTCTCTTATCCCGTCATTTATTATCGATCCTGTGCTTCTAAACACGTGTAAGTTAAAAATTAATTTTTGCTTAATTATATCATTCGAAACAATCTTTTCAAAAATGTAATTTTTATCTTTATTATAAAGTAAGTTTTACGATTATTTTGTATAGTAAGCATGCATCGTTCTGTTGGAATCGTTTTGTTATAAATATAAAATTTATCTTTAAACGTATTTTGCATCTATCTATGTATATATTTGCAGCTTGGTATGTACGATGGTAACTTACTATCATCGCTTGACTTTTAGACTCTCTTTTGAACATTACTTCAATTTTACCTTCTATTAAAATTAGTTTGTAGTTGAATAGAGATGTGGTTCTCACAAAAAAAAAAAAATACTTGTACCATTACTTGCATATTATAGAATAATGACAAAGAGAGTTGTATTCCCTTGGTGAGGAGAAATTGTGTGTAGGAAAGAAGCAGTTATCCGTTTAACTTTTACTCTTTCATATTTTATTTCTTAACAAGATACTTTCAGTACGTCTTTAGTCTTTTCTATTTCTTCCAATGTGAATAAACTTAATTTAAAAAAGTGATAATGTTTATGCATTGAAATTGTTTCTTTATAATTGTACGAGCCCTTAGGCCCGTGACAACGGGCTTAATTTTATTTTAAGAAAAAAGATAAAATTAATCAAATTAATTTTGATATCTATTTAGATAAGCCATATCTATTTGAAGACCAACAAATCAAAACAAACATTTATTTTTATTGGATTAAAATATGGTTCCTTAGTTTAGGAATAACAAATCATTTCGACGTCGGGACATCTACTCGATTATATAAATAATGTTTATACTTGATTCAAGGTAACTCACGAAATGGCTTGTTGTTTGTATGTTTTTTATAAATCGGATCTTCTTGATTCTAGAAAAGAATGTTGTAAAATTTGGT
>KZ651164.1:151929-177691 GCA_001010745.2 Gerris buenoi | reverse complement strand
GACTATATATATATATATATATATGTCCTGATTTATCACTTCTTTTTATACAGGTAAATTAAGAAGTAATTTAAATTGATCAGTGTTGTACTTTTGTGTAATTTTATCAGTTTGTACTATGTGAAAAATAGTTAATTCGGTAGTAAATCTATGTTTAGAATTTATTGAACTGTACCATAAATGTTTTGTCATTCATATATTCATATACAATGCTCCTGTTCCAATCAATGTTAAGTTGAGTAAGAGAATGAAATCCGTTATATTGGGGATTCGGGATGTATTACTCCCCTCTCCAATACCCCCTTCCATTTTGTATAAGAAGACACTCAGACACTGGTTTTCAGTTGGAAAATTCATGCATGAACTGCGTCCCATCTCGCCGGGGCTCGCTGCCTCTACCACTCGGTTCAAAGTACCTCTGTACCATAGTCCAGTTCACGGGCTAATGATTACTTCCTGTACCCCTTCCCTTCCTGTCTCTGTGTCTATACTAACTTGGTCACTTACTCTCTGAGCGTTCAGTCTCTCACTTCTGCCCAGTCTTTGCGCATAAGTTCATCTTTGAACAACGTTAAAAAACGAACAGAGCGAGTCGAATTATGTGAAGTTTTCTTTAAGTGTAATTTAAACAAACGAACATCAGTGTTTTATCTATAATTGTTTTCAGTTTTGGTATCACTAAAATTACATTTGTTACGTGTTATTTTCCGGTGTCATTTTTGAAGCAGTTCAAAATTGTTTTTTTTCTCGAAGAAAAACATTTTCTTATTTTGTTTTATTTTTTAAACTGTGTCCATTTAATTAAACTCCAACTCAATATAATTCGTTTTTATAAAATGGAAAATACAATTATGTAAGTGTTATGAATTTGTTAATTAAAAAATATCTATTTTAGGATTATATAAGCAATAAATAAAATAAATTACATTATTAAAACCAAGTAATATTTGCCACTCTTGTGTAGGGTTTTTTTTTTTTTTTTTTTTTTTTTTTGTCCTTGTTTCATATGGTTGTACAAAGTGGATTTTTTATTGTATTTTATTAAATGCACGCCTCAACAATCAAACCTTTTTTTCATTTTTTAATTTATTCGCGTTTAATTAAGTAGTCTAGGGTTCTAGTGTAAATTAACTGTATTACATTTTTTTTTTATCCTTGTGTAAGAGCTTTTTTAAGTTTTTAATTTTAAATTAACTAAATTAATTTCTTCTTAACTAAGAATCATCTAAAACAATTTCATAGATAACTTGTTTGATACAGTAAAAACTATACCAATTAAAAGTTTCTTGGAATATATTTTATTTTAAATTTATTTAGAATTTAGACCATTGTAAAATATAATGAATATTTTAATAAAATACATTAGGTTAAGTAAGAGACTCACTTTATTATCAATTTGACGTGTCTCTCAAATATATTTATAAAAATTAAAAAATCTGTGCAAATTTTTTTATCCCTATTACAAATTTTTTTATCCCTTCTATGGTTTTAATATATTTAAAAATTGCTTTTCAAAAGATGATAAATTCACTTATATAATATTTATATATCTTCATCCGTAAAGAGTGGTGTGTTGACTTAATGGAAAACTGAGATTCCTCTAAAATTAGCTTATGTGTTAAAGTTGTTTTTTGACTCGAAAGTAATTAATACAAGAAAGAAACGTACAAGAGAAATAGACAATGTATAAGTATAAGTCACAAAGTTAGCCTAAATCAGTCTTAGTAAGATTTAAACTGCTGTCCTTTAAAGCCTTTATAGTTTTATTCCTAGATTTTATCATAAAAGAGTTATAGTTAAATGATCAAACAACGTCTTCACACAGAATTATTGTATTTAAACAAGTGACCGGTTCGGCTTATCTAATGCGACCTTCTTCAGATAATCTAAAAACAAAGTAATAAACTTAAACGATTTTACCCTCTTCGTCATATAGAGTTGTTTACGATTTTAACTTTAAAAAAAATATTGGATTTTACCCTCTTCGTCATATAGAGTTGTTTACGATTTTAACTTAAAAAAAAATATTGATAATGCCGCCTGGCATAAATTTATAGTCAGTCTAAATTTTACACCCGAGCTTACCGATGTAACAAAACCTATGTGATCGTTCTGAAGAACGAAAATATTTTATGGTTCCGATTTCAAAAATCCAAGACAGAAATCTGCTTCATATACATCAGGGAACATTTTTGGTTCCGTTTTTGTCTGTCGCTCAATTTTGGTTAACCAACATATTTTAAATACAACTCGTCCGATTTTAATGAGATCTGTATGGTAGGTCATAGGTCATAATTAGCTCATCGTTGGTCCCTTATAAGTTTCTACCTTCTACGCTTATTTTTTTTTTCTCTTTAACATGCGCACAAATATACATTTATTTACACCTATATCTTCAAAAGTACGTATCTGATTTTTATGGTATTTGTATGGTTTGTCGAAAGTAGACTGCTGATAGCACCAGAGTAATTTCGACCGTCTGCGCTCTTTAACTTTTGCTTTGCTTATATTGATATTTTTTTACATGTTTAATTTGTATAAAACTTGTAAGTTTTATAAACAAATAATTAATGTTAAATTTCAATGGCCTTAGTACCTGCTATGGACAACAACAAAATAAGAAACAATGGTAACTATTTAACAAATTTAAAAATTAGAATATCCAAAAAAAAAGTATTATTATATAAAATCAAATACGCAATTTGAAATAATCACAAGAAATGTTTAATTTGTGGAGAGGCATTCGTATTTATCCCTCTCTTGATAAAACTTCGAATTTTTTTGTATTTAGTCTAAATTTGGTAATTGATTACAAATTAGGAACTTTATGGTAGGGGGTTGGGGGAGGGGGTCAGAGGAGGTAATTACCTCCCACTACGCATAAATATATCTTATTTTGTTTACCTTCGTTGTGTATATACTTAGTTTAAGATTTGGCTCTAGCCGAAGTGTCCCTAACTTTAACTTGAATTATAGACTTTGAGTCTTCACCTTTGTTTACCAGTGTTAATACTTAGGTTGTAACATTTACTTACACTTACATGTTTTAAATATGAGATTGTAGAATTTTTTTTTTTTTTCATTACATGAAGCAAAAATTACATGTTAAATTAAACTAATAAAATCGATTTCATATGTTAGGATTTCTTTTTTCACATTCCTTACTCCTTACATATTCTCTGTGTGAATTTCCAAGCCTTTTGTACTTAATCCAAACTTAACATATTTTCGCAACTCTTTGGATGTCGATTGCTAGGGTAAGAGAAACACCTCTTCTTTATTGATACCAGTTTGTCATGCTCGTTATTATATTTTATTTACATATTTAAATTACAAAAATCATGTTTTAAAAATTTATTGCTTTAAATAATTTAATTATTAGGACTGAAATTGTCAAATAATAGTGCTAGTACTTCTGTAAGGATTTTGTTTCTTTCCAGCATAATAACTAGTATTTTAAAATGTATTCATGTTGAAAACAAGAATTATTTGCAAAATAAACAGGCGTTAGCTGACATTGTTTTTCTTGGAGGATTTTATTCTGTGGGCATTCATTGTTTGAATGGGTTTCAAACAAATATATAAAAATATGTTATGACCAAGTAATTCATAAAGATATATACGACAAGGCGTTAAAAGTAATCGTATACTTTTTGAACATAAGATGAAACAACTCTACGTAATCATATTACAAATCTTGTCTCATCTTCCTTTCACTTCCACACTGGCTTGACACTGAGAAGCTACCATTGCCAATTGTACCTTTATCCGCAGACAGATTAATGTTATATGTCTTTGTGTGGCAAGCTGTCATAATTGTTCAATAATGACGTACAAATATACAATTATAATTTAAATTGNAAAAAAAAAAAAAAAAAAAAAAAAAAAAAAAAAAAAAAAAAAAAAAAAAAAAAAAAAAAAAAAAAAAAATTGTACATAAGACCAGTTTTCAAAAATGGAATTTTTATATTAATTATTAACTTTGACAGTGTTTAATTGTTGTTAATTATTTCGATATATATATACGCACCCACATATTCAATTTTCAAAATTAAGTACATATTGAGCAAATTTGTTGAGAGAGCTAATGTCTGTATGAATAATTTGTCTTAAGTAATTTAATAAATCTTATTTCCTAACTTGTGAAAAATTATATTTTTTCTCTTTCTTTAGTGAGCCATTCTTCATGTACCAAGTCTCTTCTTTAGTCTCATAGCTAATATTTTTGTTCTTTTTGTGTTGCAGGAGATGGCGGGAGTGGGAGACAGCGTGGTGGTGAGTAGAGGGGGATTAGATGAGGATCTGCTAAGTCTTGGTAAAGAGGAGCGAAGTCTTCAGGAACTCATAGACTCGGAACTGGCCTTAAGAATATCTCGGGCTCAGGAAGACCAAATTACCGTACCCGGCCTGGAGGACCGCGATAAAATGGCCAGATCCACTATCGACTTCCTGGAGGCCGAAACTCAACACACCTGTCTCTCCTTAGACGAGCCTTCTAATAATACTAACACGACTAATTCCGTCTCCGACACCACTGAAACCGACAACGATTGGACCACTGTCGAAGAGGTGGTGTCTCGCATGACTAACCCTCCGGCCATACGTGAAATTAACGAAATCAATCATAACGATGTCAATTTTTCAGAGGAGACTAATCATAACACGACCGACACAGTTTGTATTAAAAACAATTACAACAACGTAACCGTTTCCGAAACTTTCACAACGACCAAGAAAACGTCTGAAATCATCGTCGAAACTAAATCTATCACACAAAGCGATTACACAGTCGTAAACGAGACCCAAGAAATAGTCAACAATCATACTGTAGATACCGAAGTCATCGAACATAATCAACACAACCAAATTGAGGAGTCCAGTGTGGAAAATCACACTGAGATTACAAACCACATTGAAAATACAAACCATATTGAAAGTACCAATTACATTGAAAGTATCAACCACATTGAAAATACCAATCACATTGAAAATATCAATCACCATGAAAATAACTCACTGGAAAATCACATTGAATCGTTTGATAATCATGTCACACAGAATCACGATGATACGGATCACATGGTCCAACACACTGAGCATACGAACCACATAGATCAGGTGGACCGCTACGTGGAACACAATGAGGAGGAGCAACAGATTATCCGAAACCAGCAATCAAATCACTTCATTGTTGTAAGTATCTTTTATTTAAGTCAATCTTTTTTTGGTGATACATAAATTAATTATCAGGAAACTTAAAATCATTTCTTTCATTTATATTATAAAAACAAAATGTACTTATTCGTTGTGGTCCGTTTAAATTTCTCACGTAAATTAAAAAAGAAATATAATATTCCACTGTATAGTTACGACTGTTAATCTCAAGTAACTGTTCATGTATAAATTTATGTTTACTTTTTATTTACCCGGTATTTTTTCTAAATGCGCAATGTGGCATGTTTTGTTTACATCTCATTGCTGAAAATTGACAAATAATATAACAGTCAACAGACAAGCTTACAATTCTATTTTAGTCGTGTTTTTACGATTCTATTTTAGTCGTGTTTTTAATTCTTATTAAGTGAATAAGAATTAACTTCTAATTGGCGGCGTTTTATACATTAACTGCTTAAAGTTTTTCTGATGATTTATTTTTTCACTTTCAATTTTATGTATCACCATCTTATGATATATAGAGGTGAAAAACCTTCTTTTTTTTAAACGCATTCTTAAGTAGTTGGGCAGTTTATACATTTTTTATTATTTATTCCTGGATGAATAATTTACCTTTTGGAAAATTTTTAAGTATAGTAATATGTAGTAATAAAGAAAAAAATGTTTATTTTGAAACTAAAATTAATAATGAGAAGAGTTAATTTTTTTTCTTTTAAAACTCGGTTCCAAATTTGAAGCCTCATTTCTTTAAAAGAGAGATTATTTATTGGAAATGCCGGAATCTTGGATTTTTCTTGGTAGAAGATGTAGGCTACAGCTCTCTTGTCATGACGTACTAATTATGGCAGACATATCAACGTTTTTATACACACGCTTCCCTAATGTCTAAAATTAATTTTAATCTCTTGGCAGTGGAACCGAGTATTCTTTATTTAGACTTTTAAACAAACTCATTTCAGCAGATCTTTTAACTTGTCCCACTGACTTACAGAAGGTACACAAACGACAGAATTTGTATTTCAAACTGTCTTCATTTCATTTTTAAATAGCTTTTTGTTTCTTTAATTTATTTTTTCAAAAGGTGTTTTCACTTTTCTTATTTCACAAGGATTGTAAACATTATAAATAAACAGAACGTGCTTATTGTACGATCTATCCAAATTTGTTTAAAATCATAAGGGTTTTTTTTTTTTTTTACCTCCAAATTTTGGGGCGCTATCCCTCAAAAACTCTGGAAAACGTGAAAAAATATTGTGAATATTTTATTTAGGTCTATAGGGTATGACAAAATTCTCAACACTATCTCATATCGGCAATATTTCGCCTCCTTTGAGGCATCTTCAGGCCTAAAAGAAGATTTTAAATTTAATTTCTCATATCTATACATATTTAAAAATCATATAACATGTTAACATCATTACACATAAAATAATAAATAACAAAAACAACATTCCAGAAACGAAGGGTAATATACTACGAATATGGTGAAAAAATAATAATAATAATAATAATTTCTCGATAACGGTTCCGATTAAAAAACGAGTTTGATGAAAAAATTCTCAAATGTAGTCCATTTAAATACGAATCTAACGATATAAGCCGTTTTACCGAGAGAAAAATCTAGTTCCTGAGAAAATAGCTTAAAACGCGGACGGAGAGAGGCCGGGTTCGATTCACCGCCCAGGAGAAGTTATTTTTATGATAAATTTTGAAGAAATGTTCAATAATAATTAAATGTACATACGAAAACTAATGAATGGAGAACCCTGGGCTAAGTAATTATGAACTCGTATATGAAAAAGTTTGAGTTGTCTCGGACCGATTTATTAATTTTAGATTCCAAAAGAACAACAAATAGTAAAATCCCAAATAATAGATTGCGTTTTTTTTTTTTTTTTTTTTTTTTTTTTAATTAAATTAAAAAATACAATTCACGTTGCTCATTCACTGTTATCATAAATAAGGACCACTTACCAACATCATATATTTCACTCCAGGGATTTGTAATATGATAAACTGCCCCATTGTCTTATATTGTCGTAAAAGCAATGAAAGCTTTTGTTGTGCACCTAAACAATAAAAGCAAAAGGAACTTTCATAAATATTTTATTTAACCATTTACTATAAAAACCAGCAAGCACTCAACGATCTCATGGATATAAGGTATGCCATCTTAATTCAATCGTGTGTGCTTTTGAGTTCTTTTTTTTTTTGCTAATTAAAAAAGAAATAATGCAATAGTAATAATGATGTCCTATTTTTAATATCTAAATTATTATTTAAATTATAATTTTAAGATATAAATTTAAGTTTGTTTTTTTATTTTATTTTATATATATTTTTTTTTACGATAAACCAAATAGACAGCTGCGTAAATATTTCGTTATTATTTTAATGGTTTGTTTGAAGTTTTATAATAACAAACGTTATGTTTTACTTTTAAGTGTGCTTGCTGTTATCCATTTTTATTTTTCCCATTATTTTAATGCTTTGATTTTGTTTATGTTGTTTTTTTTTACTGGAGAGATAGGGCTTTGAAGTTATTTTTGCTTTTATATCTTAATGCAAGTGAGGGTTTGGTACTACAAAATTAGAATGTATAATCTACATGTACCCTAAAATAGTTAATTTATCGTCATATGTATGACATTATCAGTATGGTTTGTAATGCAGTAGAAATACGGTTTTATCATTTTTTAATAATGGGTCATCTCTTATTTCTTTCTACCTCATTTATTTTTAACCATGTTTAATACCATTATAAAAATAAATTTATTTTGACTTTTTGGAGATTTGTCTATCCAAGAAGCTTTAGCTGCCTACTTGAGCACGAGCTTAAAGACTAACCATATAAATATGGGTTTGATTCTTTGAATGGAGAAACACATTCTACGCTAGTTATTATTATTATCTCATACAGTGCTTTACTCAATATCCCTTATCAATCGTAATAAAAAGAAAGAAGTAATACCATTTTTACTGTTAATTTTCCATTGACTTCATTTAATTATTTTCATTTTTTTCATTCGTTCTATGTGGCTTCCCTGTATTTTTTCTGTGTTAAAGTGATTACCCATAACATAATTGCAAAGTTTCAATTTTTTTTGTTGGGTCCTTTTGAAGATCAGACAGATAGACAGACAAACGTCAGGAATTATATGGGTCCTTCCTTGGTTTTGCCTTGGGGGTCCTTAGGCAAAAATGAGGAACTCGTTTCAATATTAAAGATACCACCAAGACCTTTTTATGATGATTTGTTTAGTATGTTTATTTTACTCTTCTAATTATAGATAGTACACGTATAGTAAAGAATATACTTATTTAAAATGTAGTCAACTTTGGAATCATGCATGTTATATCGGAAGGAGACCGTTCAATATATTATGCTTAAGACAGTTTCCGGTCATATTAAGCTACTTAATCATCGTGATAACATAATAAAATGTTACATTGACACATTTTCCAACTTTCCAATATTTTTCAACCATTATTTTCTTCATTTCGTGTAAAGCATTTCACTGGTCTGTGTTTGGACAATATAAGCGCCACTAAACCAGCAATACAAGTAAGGTTCGCTGGTTTATTCTATTAGATTTATTACACTCTTTTGTTTAACTTCACTTTTACTTGTGTCCATATCTAGTATACTAAATTTGAATTTGACCCACATCCAACTACATAAAAAGCTGAAACTTGCACTGATTATGTATTTCCGATGACAATTCAATTATCAGTCATTAGTTAATTAATTAATGTATAACTTCAAATCGTGTAAACTAAATTTGACCCACTTCCTGATTACCTAGAAAGCTGAAACTTGCAGAGATTATTATATACAATAACAATACAGTATATTCAATCAATAAGTTGCAATTATTGAGATGAAAAATCTATAAAAGAATGTCTTCTTTTTTTAATTTACTTGGTTTACTGTGTTCTCTTAACTTATGACCTTTTTGAACCAAGTTTTATGTATGGTGTTTTGGTTCCCATTTATTTTAATCTGTTCTTCATGTGTAGATTCTTTGGTTACATGTAACCCCTGCACCGATTCTTTATTAATGATTTGTTCTTCAAGTTTTTTTTTTTTTCTAAATTTAAAATTAAGCCCATTGCCACAGGCCTAAGGGCTCGTAAATTATAAATGATAGAAGTAGGTAAAAGTTGTGAGACTAATCTTTACAGATGATTTTTTAGTATGGTATTAAGTGAAACAAGCTCTGAGTACATCTGTATAATTATTATTAATTATTAGTAGTAAAATATAAAAAAAAATACATACCACATGACTATATTGATTCATTTCTTGGTTTTTTGATAGTGGTGATCATTTGACTCCTTCCTTAATATATGTCCAAAAACAAACTAGAATGATAAATCTATTCTTTATGATACTTTCATTTGCCCTTACTCGAAATAAATAATGAAAATAAAGCTTAGTTGTGAAACTTATTTATGTGTAATCAGTTGGTCTGTCGTCACCATAAATAATAACAACAGTAAAAGATTTTTTTCTAAAAAATCTAAACTAATGAAGCATAAACTGTATATGAACACATTCTGATTTTCTCAATGTATTTTTCTAATTTTTATTTGTCAAAATAACTAATACTTTAAGCTCTTATCTTTAACTTATAATTATATAGCCCTCAAACTACTTGTGCAAATAGGGTCTTGTTGAGTTATTATGTGAACCTATCTGATTTTTTGAACGTTGCATCATACTGTTTACTTAAAAAAATTGCAAGCTTTAGAGTACTTTTATGTATTTTTAATAAATGCATTTACTGTGTTAAATACCTTCTGCTTTACCATATTGGGACCAGTATTAGTACTACTAAAAATTGAGATTGAATCTACGAATACAGATTTTCACCTCCTTCTTCTGCCCACTTGATTATTATTATTAGGTATTCTTTTTTTGAGGTATTCTATTTTGTTAAGTACTTATTAATATACTATTGTTAAAGAGAATGCTTAACTTCATAATATATTTGTCACTGATATCTGGGTATAATCATTGCCCTATTTACTTTTAAATCTGTTATAGAAATGAAGTGGGTTGATTAAATTTTAAATTAAATGCTGAAAAGATAGTTCTATGATTCTGTTTTATTAAAAATCCAATAAATTTATTTTAAACTGTTCTAAAACATAATACTTATTGCATTTGACTGTTATAAATGTCTTAATAACTAATATTTTATAAATGCCAAATATTTATTAAACGTTAATGATATGTAAGACATTATTCACTAGGTTTAATTTCGATTTCTTCAGTACTGTTAGTTGAATCTTGTACAATTGTAGTCATATTTTTGTCCTGAAGAGTAGAGTTCTGTCCGTATACTTGTGGAGTGATAGATTCTACTTGGACTGAAGAATTTGGCTTTATTTCATTAGGTTTTGATTCCTCACTCTGTCTGTCAGAACAAAAAATATCGTAGACATAGTCCAATATTACATCAAATATGTCTTTTGAATCATCATCTTCTTCTGAGGAGTCATCATAATAACTAGCAATCCAATCCTGAAACATATTGGTATTGATAAATCGATGAAGTTAATTAGGATTTTGATATAGCGGAATTTTGAAATAAGTTAATAATTACGTAAATTTTTACTCTTTGAGTTTTATTACTTTCTCAATTAAAGAGAAATTATTGAATATGAAAAATCATACCATGAGGCATAATCGAGAAATTAATTTTGGCTCCAAATTTGGGGGGCACTACCCCCTATAAACTTTGAAAAAAATGAGAAAAAATTTATTTCTTTAAGACGGTTCCAAAAAAATTCTTAAATGTAGTCCATTTTAATAAAAATCTAATAATATAAGACATTTTCCCGGGAAAAATCTAGTTCGAAGGGAATATAGCTCTAAACATGGACGGAGAGAGGCCAGGTTCGATTTCCCGTCGAGGAGAAGTTATTTTTATGATAAATTTTGATATAATGTTCAAAAATAATTAAATGTACCTACAAAAACTCGAAAACTAATAAATAGGAAACACTAGGCATTGTAATTATGAGCTCTGAGTCTGAGTTGTCCCAAACCAATCTTTTAATTAGTTGTAGGGTTATTTTGTTTGTGGGCTTAATAGGTTTTATTTAGTTTGGTAATATGTTAAAATACGAATGTTCCCAATCATGGTTCATATTTTCAATAATTATTGGAGGTAACTTAACCCCTTTAATCGTTTTTTTTTTTTTTTTCAAATTAAATTAACTTGATTTTTAGTTGTTGCTCTTTTTGTTGTTTCTACTAAGAATTTAGAGAATTTACTTCACTCTTATTGAATAAAACAGTGAATAATTTTACCTATTTACTTTCAAAAACCCATAGTAGCTGATATTTAAACAGATTAACTTAATCATATAAGTTTATTGTCAACAATGAACATAAAAATGTTGAAAGTGTCCATTTTCAATACTAGAAGAAGATTTGATGTAAAAATTGTTGCCTATATGGTATTACCATGAGCTCATACACCTCTGGTAGCTCATTACTACCATCTTTGCTTTAGGTTCTTGGGGTTATGGGCCCGCTGTTCATCTAGCATTATGCTATATAGGTAGCTAGCTATTTAAGTGAAATGGCTTCCATACAGTTCTGGAAGCCAACGCTGCAGTACCTACTGTTATACTGTTGGTGGAGCCTTATGCTGACACCTTGTCGTCTAATACATAAATAGGTGAATTAAGGTTTTGGCAGGCTAAGCTCCTATCAAGGACTACTGTACCACATTATACTATTTTTATTAGAACAAAAAAATCAACTACATACATATTATTATAATCCAATACAAAAAGATAAAATACATACATATAATCCAAAAGTAGGTGCTGGTGATGTGTAGGCTTTATTCACTAGGCACACTAAACATGTTAAAATAACACTTCTCTTCATGATGTCTATAAAATATATCTTTAGACTGTTGGAGTATGAAGACCTTCTCTTCTTGTGTCTGACTTATATATATTTACTCTTGGACTTGACAGAGGTTATTGTAAAGCAAATTGACTTGTAAAAGATAATCGTAGGATTTTTTTTATTTCTTCCTTTTTAGATAAGGTTTTTTTTATAGTTTAAACAAACTAAAACTCTTCCTTTGGAGGATGAGTGTGACTGCGCATAATGTTAAAATGAGTATTTTCTTATGGAAATGTTAGTATATTTTGTTTTATTATTGAGTTATTACTTTGTTTTATTTTTAACTAATACATTTTTTTATAGTAAACAATATATTTTGTATTACATGAAAAAAGTATAGAGTATGAACGTAGGGAGAGAAAAATGATTAACTATTTTGAAACATTGCTTAAAAAAATCATAGGATTTAGAATTTACTGCCTTGACAAATATTGAAAAATATTAAACAATTATACGATATTCTAGACTTTAACTTCCATTTTACGAACCATGTTACCTTGAAAATATATTGATTGTATTTGTTTGCAAATAATTCTCAAAGAGCAAATATATCATCTGTCATTCTTCTTTATCAGCTGCTTTTGTGTTCCATACTCTAATGTTCATCACTATCAGTTCATTCATCTAGAGTCTAGAGTGTGGTCATCACTATTTTCTTTTATTGAACAAAATTCCTTTACATAATTTAGGATTTTTCCACAAATGACATAGCTTATTAATCTCTGACATTTTACAAATCTTTCAATATTCCTTCATCAATGAATCTTTATTCCTAAGTTCTTATGTATTCGTCAACTTTCATCGTTTTCTACTATTCATATTTGTTTAAGAGTCTATAATTCGCTACTGAAAGTTAAAAATGATTTGTGTACATTACCAGTTGCTGTGTTTCTCTCGATTAAACGGTTTACTTATAGCTTTATATACATATCAAATGCTTTGAAACATGCTTGAATCCTCTCATTGATGCACTCTTTTTTTGAGTTGTTGGAGATAGCAAAAGTTCCAAGATATGTACAGAAGCTACCTCTTTCTTTATTCTCTGATCGACAATAGTATAGGTAGAGTGAGATATCAGTTACTTTACACTTTTCATCTTTCAATGTATTAGATCGTTGTAGAAACAAATTAGTGACACGTGTGTTATCTCTTTAAGAATCAAACCCAGATTAATGTTGGAAATTTTATTCATGTCACTAGAGAGAGTGCACCATCATTAAGTACTTTTTATAAAAAGAATTGTTTTATTACAGCATAGGAAATTCAAATAAATTGGGGTGGGGAGCTTATGAGAGCTCCAGATTTCGATGCCTTGAAGGTAGGGCCAGCTAGGCAAATAAAAATATCAATGGATAACCTCCTAGATGCTTTATTTTTCCTCTTACATAAGTTGGCCTACCTAAGTATCACAAAAACAATTCTGTTTGTAAAAATACTGCAAGCCTCTTGGGTACAATGATCTCCCAGGAAGTATAACAATGAAAAAAGGTTCATTAATAAATAAACCTCCTTTTGTTGAGTGTTATTTATGATTAACATTATTTTCCTTCTTGTTTTTAAATAAATCATTCTAGTAAATATAAAAATGAGACCTTTTAATGATTTTTACAAAAAAAATACCTAGTAATCTTCTGTTCCAGTAAAAAGATTGGGAACGTGAAAAAAAAATTAAAATTGTGTCAGTGTAGGAGTAGGTGTAGTTCAATAATGAGCAAATAATGCCTCACTCAGAATTTGTATTTAAACAATTGACTGGTTTCGGCTGTTCTAATGCAGCCCTCTTCAGATAATAGATAATCTGACTTCAAAAATCACTCTATAACCATCAGATTATCTGAAGAAGGTTGCATTAGAACAGCTGAGTCAATTGTTTCAATACAATCATTCTGTGTGAAGATGTTTGGTTACTGAACTACACATATGAAATACACTATCGCACATAGGAGTAAAATACATTCAAGGATCAGTTTAGCTGTAGAAAAAAAGGCTTAAATCTGACTCCTTATTTAGAACTAGAATTGATTTAAATATCAATTTGAACTCAAACTCTTTTCACTCTTATCCGTTGGGACTGAAGATAGTCATTTGTGATTTAAAAGCCAGCTTTGTTTAAAATATTTACTTTTGATAAAGAAACATGTAATCCTTATCACAAGTTACCTTTAGGAATTTAAAGATTGTTTTAAAAAAAGTATATCGGACATTATCGCATTAGAATAAAATGATACAATTTAATTTATTTGATAATATATGGTAAATGGTATTTATGTTTGAGCTTAAAAATAAAAAAAGTATATTGATCTTAAAAGGCTTAATTGTAGGGGTTTTTCTTCCAAGTAAATTATATTTGCATTATATATTTATCATATATATGTTCTTGATAAATGATTTATTATATATGTATGCATTATATAATAGTCCATGCTATATCTATAACTTTAAAAATAAGCGAACATAAAATTATTATCTTGGAAGTAGTAGTATAGATAACTCTGGATTGATCCAATAAAAACAACATAAAGTTTTTATTGGTACGGGCGTTATATACGTCAGGTTTCTCTTATTTTACTAAATCTCTTTTATTTCATTAAATACCAACTTAAATATTTTAAATTTATTAATATTAATGACATTTTTCTTTATTTCTTTTCCTTAGAGCGAAGAAGTAAAAGAAACTTCCGAGAGAAAATCCAAGAAGAAGAAAACCACCGTTGAAAATGGTGAAGCGATCATCACCAAAACAAAAAAGAAGAAATCGAAGAAATCCGACGAAAAGGAAAATCATATTTCAGTCGTAAGTCAAGAAAAATAATTAATAAAACATTATTTTGTGTCTTTTTTTATATTATTTTTATTAAACATATTATCTCCTATATTATATTTATTTTTTAAAATAATATATATTATTTTTTTATTGTTGTTGTTATTGTGAATTTGGGTGGTTTCTGTTTTTTATTACTATTATTATTTATTTATTTTATGTTAATAGCACGTAAGAATATCTATATATTTTTTGTGTTTGTTTGTGGCTTGTTTTGTGATTTTTTTTTTTCTTTTTTGTTTTGCTTTCTCTCCCATCAATAATGATAGATGTCAAATGGTCACGAAAACAATGATAATGGTCCATTGTCTCCTTCTTTCACTTTAATTGATGAGGATGAACTGAGTAATGTCAACGTTAAAAATTTAGTAAGTAAAAAATGTTAATCAAAAGATCAAAATTTTTTAAAATATATAAAAAATATAATAAATAATATATTTTTAGTTAGAATAAAAGTAAATACGCATATCTCTTTAGATCTAGATAGATTGGATTAAAATTATAAAACACTTCATTTTACTAGTTACCATTTTTTAAATTGCTTATCTCATTTTAAGTTTGCTAGTTTTAACTTTAAACATTCAAATAAAAAAATTTACTTAAGTGGTACAAATCAGACTAAAATATTTTGCATATTAGCTTGGCTCTAACAAAATCCTACATTTTAAGAGGTAATTTTCCTCCATATATTTTGAGAGGTTTTTTTTTTTTAACAATTAAACCTCATTGGTTAAGAGGTGTTTATGTCTTAAAATTTACAAGCCAATCTAAGAATAAAATCTATTTACTAGGACATCTTAAGGCCTCTCCTCACTCTCGTGGAGTATCCTTGAAAAAGAGAAGTGAGCCCATAGAGGTGCAAGTTATAAGGCCTAGCCTGAAGTAATGTCCCGGGCTATGGCTCTAAGAGACAAGGGGGGTGGTTTAGTCAGTAGTTCCATTAGACGGGGAGTCCGACACTAAACACAGCTCACGTGTACAGATTATTGCGTAAATGCATTACGCCTCCTTCCCCCCCCCCCCCCCCCCCAAAAAAAAAAAAAACCTCACCGATTATACTCTGCGAGAATATTTGAGAAGTAGTCTCATCCACACTCTCGCCCTTCGTGGCGAGCCTCATTGTCATAACTCAATATTTCTTGTATCCCCCTTTGTATCGAGGAAAAAAATCTCCCCTCGAGCGAAGTCATGCGAGGGGATTTGAGGATCACCGTGGAACATGAAATAACCTTCCCACATTCACATTCCAACTTCGCGAGAGTCTGGAGGGGCCTTTACACTTTCAACTCACTTATACAATATTCTTACCAAGCCAATACTACTATTTATACTGTAAATCATGATAAGACAGGAAACTATTTGTATTATATTTGTCAAAATTCGATATAAATTACCCTTTGCAATGTAGTAACATCTGCGGAATGCAACATTTCTAAGTATTAAGCATACAAAAATAAAAATAAGTAATGATTGATGTCACAATACTAACTGATAATTTCAGTCTTTCGTAATTGGTGGGGAGGTATTATTTCATATTAGTAAACTCGAGGGGCCGGCGTGGCCGAGTGGTTACCATCCTCGGCTCTGAAACCAGGGTCTGAAACCCGACGTGAGTTCGAATCCCGGAGGGGTCAGACATGTTTCACACTGATGATCTCATCGAGTAGATGAGTAAAGTGGTTGGATAACCCCCTGTCCTGTAATGACCCAATGATCAGTCGAACGGGACTAAAAACCCAAAGGAAAAAAAAAAAAAAAAAAAATAGTAAACTAAATTTTTATAGAACCAGAAATTTCTTTAATTAATTAGAAAACAATTTTTAAAAAAAATACACTTATATTTTACTTTCTACAATAATAATAAACAGTTAAGATTATTATTTTTTCCATTTAAACTTTTTATGAAGGGATTAATCGTATCTAATTGAAAGTAGATAATACGTATTTTTTTAATAGAATAATTAATTATCTTCTTTTAGAGGTTTACAATTTGTATTTTTTGTTTTCAAGGTTTAAAGCATTAGTAAATGCTTATTTCTCTTTTAGATAATAGACACACGCTAATTGAACAGAGTAAACGCCCACTTACTCATTCACCTAAAAAAGCTTCTGTACTAAAAAGTTTTAAGTAAAAGTTCCATTTAATTTTATTTTGTATTCAGAGAGGAAAAAATTGATGTTTTTATAGTAATCGGTTGTCTTTTTGTTGTATAAATTACTACTGCTATATGTAATTGTCACATGTGACATTTTGATTACTAAATTAAAATTTATTCCGCCTTTTTTTATCTTGAGTGAACAATATACATGCTCTTTTTTTTATTACTCAGGTATATTATTACCTTGACATTTTTTTTCTTTTCTAAAATTGGAGAGGGGATATTTTTATAATGATATTACATAGGCAAACCCTGATAAGAGAACGTTATCTCATTCAAGAGTCACAACGCTAATAAAGTTTTCATTGTTATAATTATATTGTTATTATTATTTTTACAATATTCATTAGATTTTAGAGTTTTTAGTAATTTAAATAAATATAAAATAAAATTTAATACATTGATATTTTTTTTTAAAGAAAAGCTAATTAATAAAATAAAGTGCATAAAAGTGTTAGGTTTGTGACAAAATTTTAAATTTTTTCGTCATGTGGACGCTTGTACCACTGACAGGATATGCTCTTAAATGGTTCCGAGACAATCATCCTAATAAGGTATATTTCAAATTTTATCTTTTTTATTGATTTTTATTTACATGTGTCAGGTCTATATTATTTTTCTATATTTTAAAATAAATTTTATGATTTCAAATCTTTATTATATCATAATTATAAAATCCTCTCAACACCTCTCTGAATATTACTACACTTTAGAGGAGTAAATGTGTTTCTATAGGTTTTTTTGAAGTATAATTTCCTTTTATTATAATTTAATATTTGTCGTTAAGTTTTATCTCATACATTTATTAATATATTATCTTTTCCTACCTCACTGTTTAAATGAAAATTCAAGTTATTAATCTCAAGGAATTGAGAAGAAATTGATGTTAGTTACATTTCTTAGATAACAATGTTTGCAATTGAAAATTATGTAGGTCTTATTATGTTCTTACTGCAATGGTTTTTTGTTTAAAAGTTATGTTTTTTTTTAAGTTTTATTCATTTATTTTTTATCTGCATGTCTTTTTTATTTATATTTAAGTATTTAAAATGTGTTTTCAGAAATAGATTACCATTACTATTAGTCAGTTTAAGTAATATGTTCTAATGGTACAAATTAATTTTAATAGCTAGTGCTTTTTCACAAAATTGTGTTAGCCACACCTACAATTCACTGTAGTTTCATTTTAAATTTTTAGTTAGAGCAAGCACAGTATTAGAAAAAGTAGAATAATTTGAATTAATAATTATATGTTATCAATTATTAGTTTTATTTTTTATTAATCTATGTGTAATTAATGCTTTTCCTTATTTTTAATCGCATGGTTGTGTGGATTTTGATTATTTGTGTTGTTTGTGCTTTTTTTTTTTAATAAAAAAAAAAACAGACGCAGAGCTATGTAAACGAAGCTTCTAAAAGTTTCAACACTCCGGTCAAATCTACCGAGGAACCTGTACCTCCATCCGTACCCATTCGGGAATTAGTAAGTATTATATATTTACGTAGTTTAATTTTCAATTGAAATTAATGATTGCGGTACTTGCTTGCTTCTATATAAAATAAAAATTTGGATTAATATTTTAGATTCATTATATAATATAAATATTACATTTAGTGGCATTTTATTTTAAAACTATTTTTTTATTAAAAGTATTTCATATTGCTTTTTTTTTTAATTCTTAGTTATAGCTTTAAGTTTCTTTAGATTTACTAATGAATTTAAAAGATTAATTAAACCTAACTTACTATTATTTTGCCGATTACTTTTTATTGGTGATTTATATTTATTTAGTACTTTCTTCTAAATTAACAAATAGGGTTATTGCCTAACAAAACAAAACAATTAAACAAATTACAGAGGAGGAGCTTTGGTGATATTCATACAGCTTGTGAAAATGCAGATCTCTCCTATGATATGGATGAAAAACAACTTGTGAGTATTTAGTCACAGATTTTTATCCAACTTTTTTTTCTTGTCAGTACGAATAAATTTGATAAAACAAAGTTCTTTTTAAATGCACTATATTAAACAAATTGTTTTCTCTTTATGATAATAAAAATTTAGCTACTAAAGTGCACTTTAATTTGAATTTATAACAATTATTTCATTTGTAGTTTAGCCATAAATAATAATTAAAATAAAAAATATATTATTAAATATTTTGACTTGTTATAATTATTTAATAGCTTTATTTTCTCGTTTTGACTTAGATTTAAATAATATTTGAACAAATTAATTTTTCATCTCTTTTAGTTTTGATAGATTTTTAATTTTCTTTTAATGCTAATTTCTAGTTAGTAGTTTCTTCTTTTTTTTATCTCGATCAATCTTCTTGAATCTAGGAAATATGCAATAGACTTATTTTCATCCAACTTTGCTAGTTAAGATAAAACTATAAAAATTCAGGATAATCTTCATTTAGTAAGTCTGGGTCTACCTATACGAGACTGTATCAGATTTTGTCATGAAAACTCTAGTCTTATTAGATTCTGGCTGTGGTTCCCTTGCCTTGAAAAAAGCCAAAAATAAAGTATCACTTACAACATATGATATCATTGCTGATAAAACAGGAAGGGGCTAAAATTATTGCCAATAACTAGTAGTATCACAGGGAAAATAGTCGTAGTTGGGGCAAGTGGCTAAGATGTGGGAACCTTCCCTTTTAACTTTCAATATATAAAGACTATACAACTCTTCATTCTAGACTGTAGATAAATCTTGCTACAGATATAGTGCAAGTGCAGCTATAGTTTTTTTTTTTTTTTAAAGTAGAAGTATAAGAAACTTGCCTTCACCCCACTGGTCAGGGCTCATGCTAGGAATCAGTGGGTATATTTTTAGGCCAAGTGATTAAATAGATAATTAGATAGAAAATAGTAGTTTTAGAAACCTTTTTTTGTAAAATCATTAATCCGTTATGAATTTTTATTTATTTTTTTTTTTTTAAAGGATAATATCTCAGGTTCTTATCAATATTTTAGCCCTATGAAGTAAAGTCGGAAAGTTGGACCTCAGAAAACAGAAATACATCCATACATAGCAAATATTTTAAGAGATTTTGGGTTATCGTTATGTATAAAATGAAAAAGTATCCAAAAAAAATGTCTAAATCTGATCAATTTTCAGAATTATCTTATAATTTTATATTTTTTAGATGGAATCATTAAATTGAAAGTGGCGGGCTTTCTCATAGGTTGGAAAAGATGTCTATTGCATGGTTTTAGTTTCCTAAACACTGTAAATTAATAATAATTATAATTTTAATATATTCAAACAAACAAAACACAATATATTCAAATTTATTCCTTTGTATATTGATATAATAACTTTAGTGCTGGGGTCTTCTTTCTCTTAAAAATCAAAAGAAAAATATAATAAAACTTGCCTGAAGAGAGGGGTTATTAATATTTGCATGGTAGAAGGGGGTCAGTTTTGATCATCTATGATTAATTTGTCTTCAACACTTTTTCTCTTAATAAAAATTTGTATAAACTTTTGTGAAAACACAACTTGTAAACTTTTCAGGTTGTTCTTGAACAATGGCTGCAAAATTTTTAAAACAAGTTAATCTTAGATGACTGATTCTGATTTGATAATAATAATTTATGAGAGGTACTACTTTTACTAAAAATGATTATTTTTATCTATTATTAACTTTTTTTTTTTTTTTTTTAAATGATCTCCTTTAACTATAAATAATATTTAACAATGGCCTTTGAATATATTAATAAGTATTAATTTTGTTTATACATTATTATTTTTTCATTGATATTAACCTAAAACAAATATCCACTCAGAAGTTAATTATATTAGCTATTTTTGCACTTGCAATTATTTTTTTGCAATAAATATTTTATTTTTTGTTTTTAACAGTAGACATAGAATTTTTTTTTTTTCAATGTTAATATCGCTTTTATAGAAGTAAATATATGTATTTACATACGTGTTGAGTGGAGATTTGTTTAGTTTGTGTTGGTAATACTGGTAGTGTTAAACATATAGCGGGCAAGGTCTCTGGGTGATTTGCGCAAGATTGAAAAGCAGCCTGTTGTTACCGGAGTCAACGTTAAACAACTGGTAAGGATCACATTAACACAACAAACAGGGGATATTTGAAAATGGTGGTGGTTTTTTTAAATGTTAACAGGTGTAGAGTAAAACAAAGTAAACTTTGGTTAATAATCTGGACCAAAAAACCAAAAAGGGGTAAGGAAAACCAAAAAGGGGGGGAGGTATCAGTTGTGTAGGGCTACAAGGTGTATTGTAGTGTTGGATGATACAGAATCTGTTTTTTTTATATTATAATTTATGAGGGTTTCTGGTATCTCATTACGAAGTGTGAATTTAACATCCAACATTTTTTTTCCTTGTCGTTTTTTCCTTTATTGTTTGGGGGTTTAAGATTTAGCCTATATAGTTTTTGTGTTGAGTTTTGCCTTTAATTCCTCTTAAAATGACTGGTTTAAACTTGGGCGGATTCAAAGTGCGAACTCCACGCCCTTCTCTATCTCCATTCCTTCTCTTCCATTACTTCTCTCATTCCTAAATCTTATCAGGCAGTGTGTCTACTATTCTCGCCAGTTTTTTTTCTAACAAGTTAGAATACTTGTTTTATGTAATAAACATTACATTATATAATGTTTTATATAAGTAGTTAATTTTTTTAACTATATAATTATTATTAATTAGATAAAAAATAAATTTATTTTGTACTATTTTTTTTTTTTTTTAATTTAATTTTTTATAAGTCAATTTATTATAACTAATAAGTATGATTATATGAAAAGCTCTATAACTGGTAACATGTTTTTTTGTTGAGTCCGCCCATTGCATGAAAACATTAATTTAATTTTTTCTCAAAATCACTAAATATTGAGTTCCCCCTTTGTATTCGGAACGCCTCATATGCCCTTGCCACTCAGGTGGTTCTGGGTTTGATTATTGACTCTGAACGGGATCCAAGTTGTGTTTTCTCTCTCTGCATCGTGGTATAAGTTTAGAGATATTTATCCGGCTCAAGGATGTGTTTATATGGCTGATGGATAACATGCCTACCCTGTCATGAATTAAATTTTAATATGAGCCCCTTTGGCAGGCCTAGGGGCCATGATGAAACACTACGGATTATTATTATTGCTTTATTTTATGATTAAACTTAATTTTCATTCTTTTGGTGTTTACTGGAACTTTTTACTCAGTTCGATTCCATTAGATATTAATAAGAATAACTCTCCAATATTTTATTATATAATTTCTGAAGTAATTTTCCTTGTTAAGAATAATTAACTCTCTTTTGTTATTGCCACTTATTGCCTGCAAACAGTGAATACAGTACCTTTCTGCAGTATTTTTTTTTTAAATTTAAAATCCCCCTAAAAAGTTTTGTCTTCAGTATCCCTTAATTGGTTGTCTATATTAAATCTTAAGCTGTCTTCAAAGATTAAAAAAAAAAAACCTTTGGTAACCCTAAAGAGCTTATTTAAGTTAATAGGTCTTCATACATTAACACCGCAGTTACATATAGGGATTTAATTATTTAAAAATTATTTTATAATGAATGATCAGAACTACTATTAAAGCTTTTAATTTAAATTAATTATATTAAAAATTGTTATTAACTTTGTTTACTCTACTCTGTAATTTCTGTTTTATGATATCTGCAGTATTTACTCTTTAGTTTTTCCCTCTTGGTATATAAATACTTGTTTTCATATTTATTTAATTAATTTATAAATGAGATCATCATCTTTAAATAATGATAAAACATAGTTTTATCTTTTAAATGTCTAGTTAAAGGTGTAAAAAAATATATATTTGAAATATTTCTTGAAGTACTTGAATTAAATTTCTATACACTAATCTCACTACATTATCTCTTAAAAACAAGATATTTCTCACGCCATTAAAAGTGCAAATTACAATAATTAATTATTTATATAAAGTGAAAATTATAAAAAATTAAAAAAAAATACCATAAGCTGTCATATTCATGATTATATTTTGAATGATGAGTATTTAATTATGATACATCTATTTCTTTTCTGCGGAGGAAACATTATTATTTTCTTTTTGGAAAGTTTATTTATTTAATTTTATTATTATTATTATTTTTTTTTTTTAATAAATAACTATTGAAGATTTGGTGTTTTCGTCTAATTTATTTGAAGTATTATTTTATTATATTAATTTTACATTATTACCTTCTCTTTCTCTTTATTTTTTTTATAAATGCATTATTTGTGGTAACTGTATCCTCACTATTAATAAATGTTGTGAAATCACGGATTGTTTATTCGTTATATCAATATAATACAATTTTTTGTGTTCTTGGCTGTTATTTTGCTTAAAAATCACTATTATATCGGGCTGAATTTACATTATTACCTTCTTTCTCTTTGTTCTACTTAAATATTCGCTTCTTTAAAACTTTTGATGATTTCTAAATATTTTATGTATAGATGTAACTTATTTCCTTGCTTAAGCTTTGTATTCACTTTTTTTCCGCATAAACAGTTACCATAATAATTACTTTTTTTAATAAATAGTATCACTAAAGTTAGATCATATAAATAGTTGCAGGTAGGTTTATTTGTTTTAATAGTTTGATTAATCTTGTTAGAAAAAAGCTTCTTTTTATTATTATTGCTTAATTTTCTTTTCTAATTATTATTTATTATTTTGCTGGTTTATGAAATAAATGATTTGACAAATTTAAAAAAGCGGATATTGTTGCGGGTTGCATGCAGGCCACATTTTGGAGGACGATATCTATAGAGAACATCTCTCGGAGTACACGCCCAACGCCATCTAGATTAGACGTAAGGATTTATCTTAAAGAAACAAAATATATTTAAACAGTTTATTTTATTACACAAATTCATACACACTGCAGCGCTGATACACTCGACACTAATTATATTTGTTGCTCCCTTCATAAGCACAAGTTATTTATAGTAGAACTAAATATTTTTTAGATTATAAGGATTTAGATTGTAGTTATTTTTTAGTAAAATAAAAATATTTTCATTTTAATCTTAATATGTGCTAGAATTTTTTTTGAGCAATTACAAGATGGTAGCCTTGTAAAATTTAGCCAAGCCCACCAAAGTGATGAAGCCTTCAGATAACACCAATGAAAATGTACTAATCAGTGACTCCTTCAGAGGTGCGACATATAGGTGATGCTTAATATAGAATTGCCAGCTGCCAGCTATTTTTTTGTTGTTGTTGCAGTTAATTTTATCATCAAGGCGCAATAATTTACTCTAGTCTAAACATGAAAGACAATCCACATTTTAATATTAAGTTTGTTGATTTTATAAGAAGGGTGTCATTTTCTGATTATATATTTAACTCCCAACACATTCTCAAAGGCCAAAATGGATGCATCCAAAAGCTAAATGGGATAATTATGCAAACCAATTAAATTTTTAATTAAAAAAATTAGGGAACTAATTATTTTTTACTTGGTTTTGCATATATAATATATAAAACTATAAGTTAATGGGCTCTTCATTTACATTTTATTAGAAAACATTGTTAGCAGATACCATTATTAAGGGAACTTTTACTGATTTCTAGAGAAAAGTTGTGGCTAGTCTGTACTAGCTTAGAGAAAAAAGTGTATTCCCTTATTAACAAAAATATGGATTGACTTCGTCCACTCAATCATTTAATTATTTTTTGAATAATGAATGTATCTTTTAAATTAACCCTAGCAATAAGGCCTATCAATAAATACTTCTCTCCAAAAATATATTTGGGAGAATCAACCATTTCCCCCCCCCCCAAAATGATTTATAATTGTTGATTTATAATATATTCTTAAATGATTTCTCATCCTCCCTATCTCTTTTTTTATCATTGAAAAAATTAGACACTTCTAAAAATAATATTTGTGATGTAATTTAGTTAAAATGTGGTATAAATTTACTTTATGAATGTTTGCGTTTTGATAACAGAAATGTTATCTTATTTAATTGTTCACCCTTAATATGTTTAAGCAACGAAGTGTAATTAATCCAGAGAAAAAAATGAATGGGTATATCAGTCCAAAATAGCATTTTAGAGTAGAATTAAGTAATTTAATTTAGTTACATTTACTTGAGGCTTTTTTAAAATGTTTTTTTATTATTCAGCTTAGTCTTAAATGCAGCAATGAGTTACTTCATTAACTTTCATATTCGTGTAAGTTAGTAAATATTGTTTCACGGATTTGATAATTAATTTTTTTTTTTTTGTGGCTTTTTGTTTTTTCACACTACAAACTTTAGTTTAGCTTTGAATATTTTAAATTACTTTATGTAGATCGTAGTAAGTATTATGTAGATTTTATTTTTTTTTTTATAGTTGTTTTCAAGTTATTTTTTTTAACTTCATCTAATAATTTCTCAGATCAAAAATCTCAAATCAAAGGTAAACATTTGCATGGGTCGTTAATTTTCTTTATTTGTTGGCCAAATTTTATATATTTATATGTGTACATACTATTTTTTTTTTTTTTTCTTGCACGCATTTGCATGCACTTCTTTTTTTGGTGGTTTTTTTTTTTGGTTTTTGAAATTTATTAGTTATGGTTTTTTTTTTTCTCTCTTTTTAAATTTTTATTTTTGTGCAAACATTGGTGGTAAATGTAATCACTCCTTTAAAGTTTTTTTTTTTTTTTTTTCAAA
>KZ651164.1:139326-150653 GCA_001010745.2 Gerris buenoi | reverse complement strand
ATTTAAAAAAATCGTAATAAATCGAAAATGGTCCTGATCGAGTTGAAATTTGGCACGAATGTACCTCTCTGTATGAAAATCAAGCCTGCCAAAATTCATTTTGATATTGGCCGCCATTTCGAAGTTATAAATTTTTGAATTTTTAAACTTTGACTGTTAATAATATTGAAATTACTCATAGGTTTTTGACTTATAGCATATCGTTGGAACCGGAAAAATTAAGGAACAAATATAAAAAACCCCGATGAAATTCTATTAATTAGTTTAAAAGTTATAAGTGAATATAATTATTTATTTGTGCGATAATTTTGATGACGTCAACATTTGTTTACATTTGTCAAAATACCGCCAAACTTCAAATAATTAAATAAAATTTAGTTATTAAAAATAAGTTTTTTTTTGAAGAATGATAATAAATCAGTCTAATGCTGCTATCTCCTGCTGCGAAGCAGCAGGAGTGGCCACTTGGCGTCTGAAGTGAGGACAAGTTCCGAGGTACCACGTACCCAATTTTTTTTTTTGTTACAAACTTTGTGCCTAACAAATGAGTGCCGTTGAATAAAAGTGATTTTGAGCCTTATTGCCCCCATTGAAGGTAGGGGGCATTTTAATATAGAAAATGGTACATAGAAAATGGTTGTTTATTGTATCTAGTAATACAATGAAGAAAATGTTCCATGTATATAAATATCCTATTTCCCAGTGTATTTTATTCCTGTTTAGGCAATTTATTTATATACTGTCTATTGAATTAAAACCAATTATATGAACTTAATGATGATTTTATGCATAAATTAAACCCTCTTACTTTTTAATAATTATGATATCCTCGCTTGTAATTTGATGTCAATCCCTAAAATACTAACAAATGTTAAATATATTACAGTTAAGTATATATTGATTTCTAGGTAGAAATGTATGCAATGTAAAATTAAATATCTTATATTATTTATTTACAGGGAGATGGCGATAATCCAACATGCAAGTCTTGTGGGAAAACAGTATTTGTCATGGAGCAGATTAAAGCGGAGAGGGCAGTCTGGCATAAGAACTGTTTCAGATGTCACACATGCAATAAACAACTCACGTAAGTTTCTATAATTTTATTAGACTTAATATAACTTGAAAAACATTTTCTGCATTTAAGCTATCCTCACTTACTTTAACAATAAATTAGTAATATGTGGTCTGAATTGAGTCAACAATTTTGTTGAATCAAGTCAACCTATTATTATAAATGAAAATACAGTGGATGCTCTCTTAACTCATTTAACGTGTCATCCATCATTGATGGAATAAAATATACCTAATGAGAGTTCACAATTTAAAAGGTAATGTTTATTAAAATTTGTTGTTGGGATTCTCTGTGGTTACAAACACCAGCGGGCCTGGCGGAGCCTTGTAAGAGGGTTCTACCCGAGGCACAAGGGAAAGAGCTGCATAGTGTCAAAAGAGTTGGCTTGGATCCACTGTGGTTCCATGCCATGCCAAGGCTGCTGGTGGATCCACATTCAATAGGATATCTGGTCACATTGGGACTGAACCCATGGCTGGAATGATAAACCAAATTTTTCCACATAATAATTTTCAAACTAGCTTTGAACTAAGTAAATTTTGCATAATTTAATAATATTTAGTTTTTTTTTTTTAATAATCTGTTCCATTATTAGGCTGATATTGTATTCGATAAATGTAATTATTGTACATTGAATTTCCTTTTATTACTAATTTTTATCAACAAAATTGCTTTTTTTCCTCTTCACCATCCTCTTTTTTAGGGTTTCGTTGGTAAAACCAAAAAAAAGAAACCCTTATAGTTTCGTTCCTGTGTCTGTCTGTCACTCTGTACGGTTAGTCAGACGTAACCAATTTTTAGGGTTTCGTTGGTAAAACCAAAAAAAAGAAACCCTTATAGTTTCGTTCCTGTGTCTGTCTGTCACTCTGTACGGTTCCAATAACTTTTGAACCAAAAGATATAAAAGCGTGAAACTTACCAGTATTAAAGATCGTTTTGACGCGCACACAGNTGCCTAGGGGCGCCAGCACTAGGGGGGCGGCAGCGGCCACGAGCCTTATTACTAAGATAGCTCTTAAAGAACGTATAGACGAGTTTTCAGCAATAAAACCAATGTAATTTAAATTTGAATATGTTGACAAGTGTGCAGTATGTTAATTTGTTTATTCTTTATTTAGCTATGGATATTTCAATTAGTGTAATAAATATCTATTACATTATATTCTCTTTTCTCTAACATTCTTTTGTTCTGATGTCACGAAACAATTTACAAAGCCAAGTAGCAATGTAACGGTGTGTTGTGTGATAGAAAATCTAAACAAACAACCATTGACCAAATGGTCAAGGTACGGTACACAAAAATCAGTTTGGCAACTTTTTCTTCGCTGGAGCTGTCCTAGTATAAATAGAAGTAGTTAGTAGGTGCTTTTTTAAGGGGGGGGGCGGGGGGGCTAGAGAGTGCCTAGGTGCGGAAAATTGTTAAATCCGGCCTTGTAAGTTATTAAATGATTTAATGGATTTTTCTATAATGTATGACACATTACAACATTGTCTGATGTTCTTCTGTTTTAATTTTCTCACTTATTACCACTCCATTGCTCTAGTTACACATAATTTAATAATTAATAAGATGTATTTTGTAATATCACTGTTAGATCAACAATTATACTTGACCATAATCAAATTAATAATAATAATATTTTATTTTTTTAATTGCAGAATTGATATCTACAGCAGCCACGAGGGGGAGCTTTACTGTAAGCCACACTTCAGGGAACTCTTTACACCTAAAGCTGTCGTAGAAAATGATGAACCAGGTAAAAAATAAAAATTATTCTTTAATTTAAATTAATTAGGCATTTTAATTTATTTATTATAGGTAAATAGTTTTTAATTTTTTCATAGTTCTAGCNGAACCAGGTAAAAAATAAAAATTATTCTTTAATTTAAATTAATTAGGCATTTTAATTTATTTATTATAGGTAAATAGTTTTTAATTTTTTCATAGTTCTAGCTATAAAAATGTTTTTGTTTACATTATTATGATGTTTATTTATATTTTTTTTTTAAATAAAAAGAAATGAACTGATTTCATTAACTTGATAGATACAGAGTTTGATATGACCTTCGAATCTTTTTATTTTTATTTATTCAGAAACAGCTGGTTTCGCTTGTTAGCTTTTTTTTATCTATTTGATAGTGTCTTTGTTATTCTTCCCTTCTGTTGTATCTTTTTCTTTTTACTATTTTGTCTCATTTTTTTTTTAATTGTCATGATCATTAGTAAAACTTTTATCTTTTTTTTTAATTTGTTAAAACATTTTTAATAAATTATTATTTTATTTTATTTTCATTATTTTTGTTTTAAAATCTACATATATATGTATATATATTTTTAGCTATAATAAACTAGGTTAATTTTTTCATTTCATAAAACTTATTAAAAAAATTATATTTTTGGGTTAGTGAGACGTCGGAAACCAGAAATGATAATTAGGGAAAATCAACCAATTGAACTTCCTCCGGATGTGTTCAGAGGTATTATAATAATTAAAATCAGTTAAATAGATTAACTGATTCAATAATTTATAATACAAATAATAACCATGAATTTGAATTAACTGCTTTGTGTTGATTTTTTTTCCTTCCATTTAAGTGCCTTTACCTACACCTGTTTTTTTGCTTTATTTTCCTCGTTTTTCCAACCTGTATAGGAAAAATTAATTTCTTGCTTATTTATGTGTGTCTATAAACACATATCACATGCATGATTTTTTTTTTTTTTTTTTTAGCTTAACTTTTTGCATGCAAATCCCTTTTTTAATGTTTTATTATTATCTTCAAACCTAACTTTTCACAATAGATTATAAAGGCACGCAATAGGTTGTGGTTTATTAAAAAATATTTACTCTTAAATTAGTTCTTGTTAATTGTATTTGTTAAAGTAATATCTTAAGTTATCAGTGCCGGATTTCCCACTAGGCACTATAGGCACGTGCCTAGGGGCGCCAGCACTAGGGGGGCGGCAGCGGCCACGAGCCTTATTACTAAGATAGCTCTTAAAGAACGTATAGACGAGTTTTCAGCAATAAAACCAATGTAATTTAAATTTGAATATGTTGACAAGTGTGCAGTATGTTAATTTGTTTATTCTTTATTTAGCTATGGATATTTCAATTAGTGTAATAAATATCTATTACATTATATTCTCTTTTCTCTAACATTCTTTTGTTCTGATGTCACGAAACAATTTACAAAGCCAAGTAGCAATGTAACGGTGTGTTGTGTGATAGAAAATCTAAACAAACAACCATTGACCAAATGGTCAAGGTACGGTACACAAAAATCAGTTTGGCAACTTTTTCTTCGCTGGAGCTGTCCTAGTATAAATAGAAGTAGTTAGTAGGTGCTTTTTTAAGGGGGGGGGGGTGGCTAGAGAGTGCCTAGGTGCGGAAAATTGTTAAATCCGGCCTTGTAAGTTATTAAATGATTTAATGGATTTTTCTATAATGTATATCCACAACTTTATCGACATTTTTTTATTTTATTCTCAGTTGACAATTCACATTTTTATTCTTCAATTTGAGTTTAAAATTTGTCCCTAGATTTATCTTATAGGGTTTCTCACATACAATATGTTTAAGTCTGCACTCCCTAGAATACAACAGATTTATTTTTGATCCTCAGACAGCACTACTTTACTGACTGACCAAATGAATAGTTGTGTGGTTTCGCCAATAAAGGTGTTTTTAAAGTTCTAATATGCAGCTCTTATAATCTTACAGCATTAATGTTTGTGTTGCTAATGTAGAATTTACAAAGAGGGTTAATACTTAAGCAGGGGTAATTAAGTAATTTTATATAATAACTTTTATTTTTACTTAATATTTTTCTTTCTTATATTATTTCCAATTTTATTTCATTTGCTTCTTCCTATTTCCTTAAAATATACTTAAACGTATGCCTATTATAATTTTCTTTTCCCTGTCGTGTCACTAAATGGTTTACATCTGTATTCTTTCCTCACTTTTTACCTTGAACCTAACATTTTATCGATTCATTCAAGGTTATTTATTTTCCCTGACTCTCACCTTTCTTCTTCCATCAGCAATTTATTAAAAAACTTCTTATTCTACTGTTTATTTTTTTAAAAAAAAAAAAAAAATAATTCAGTTAATTCAAAACTAACTTCTGGTTTTATTACTTTAATACCATGATATTAATTTTACCTCAACCAAAACATACAACTATTTTGTGATTTTAGGTCTTGCAAATATTTTTAATATTGTCCTTTTTTTATAATTGTAACTTTTTTTTATTTTTTTTTATTGTCTCTTTAATATTGACTAACATAATTTTATAATCTACTAATTACTTTTATCCAATTATTGAATAATTAAAGGCTAATTGTTACTTTTATTTTATATATTCATCATGTTTTTTTAACTGACTTAAGATTAATTTATTTTCACTGATATCATTTTTCTGCTTGATACTCGTTCATGAAGAAAGTCATTATTAACAAATTTCCTTCTGTAATATTTTTAAATAGGATATGTATAAATAAAATGAATTGTCTTTTTAGTCTTGGGCAATTTAGTTGCTAATAAATTTAGATCTTACTGAGGTAACCAGAAAGATTTTGAGAATCCAAACATTTCAAAGCCATTACAGGGATCATTTCAAAGAGTTGCTCATGATGAATGCCATTTGCAACTCAGCTATCAAAATCTCTGACTCAGTTTCTCTTGAAGATCTAGATTAATTAGAGTTTGGCTGCGAATCCTATGATATAGGATCTAGTAGCTAATTCAATATTATGAATAAAATGGCTTATACACAGATACCATTAATTATGTGTTATTTGGTTGCTGTAGAATAATCTGGGCCTCTTATTTTCTTGATACAGTCTGATCTCCATATAACGAAACTGATGGTTCCAGAAAAAAAATTGTTGTATAGAAATTTTGTTGTATAGAATTTCTTTTACTACAGAAACACTTTGCATAGAGAAATTGTGGGACATAAAAAAAAAAAATTAGTTGTATAGAGATTTTCGTTGTATGGAAGTTCATTATATTGAGGTCCGATTGTATGTTGTTAGAGGCTCTGGGTTTTTAAATTTTTGAACAGTCTTTTTGTTATCAGAGATTTTTGTCAATTATTTACTATATGTTGTGGGAGCCAGGATGGCCGAGGTGCTAAAAACACCGTGCAGCTATCACTGAGTCGAGGTAACTCGAGGTCATGGGTTCGATCCCCTGCCATGATACTCTGAATTGCATCAATGAATCGTGGACGGTGCAGGGCGAGGGACCCCCTTTATGGGGACTCTTCCCCCGCTCTTTGATGTGGGTCCGANATATTTTTATTTATTAATAGTTGGAGTTACAAAAAAAATACGATAATACTTCGACGTGGGTTCCATTTTAAAATTAAAAAAATGTTGATTAAATTTCCATTAAGGGACTAGCAAAAACATCTTTCACCCTGTAGAGCGAAATATCAATTAATAGTGATTTTAATTCTTTATCAAAGCTTTTTTGTATGATTTTAATTTATGTGGCAGAATATTAACAAACCTTATTCCAAGAACACTGGGATCATTCTTGCTTTCTCAATATGTCTAAAAGGAATATGACTACAATTTTCATCTATGAAAAGTAGGCTTGATGGAATAACTCCGTCATTTTTTTCCTCAAAATGAGTTTGATTTAGAGAACTGAAGATTTGTACGTCCACTTTCTTGTGGAAGAACTTAGCTGTCATGTAAATAAAAAAAAAAATATATATTTTATATTTTACCTCCTTCTTTTTGTCAATTTAAAAAAGAGGTATTTAGGGAAAAAGCTAAAAAATCGCAATTATGATAATTATGTTTTGAAGTTTTTCCACCAAGCCCACGATGTATCTTTTTCCAAAAATATTGATTAGTAAAAAAAAAAAGTTTAAGAGATAATGTAATGGATGATTGTATGTTCGATTATTTTATGAAATATAATATAATATTTTATTTTTATTTATGATTTTTGATTATATTTATTGATTTTAATTTGTTCTACTTCTTTTAAAAAACATTTTTTTTTCTCTGTTTGTAGCAAGCGATAAGCCTGACTTAGGTTTAGAAGAGTTGAGTGCTTTGAATGTGAAATCCAAGTTTCAAGTTTTTGAAAGAGGAGATTCAGTTCAAGATGAAGATAAAGGCCCAACGAAAGTCGATGTTAAACGATCACCGAGCATTCTCAGCAAATTGGCCAAGTAAGAATATTACAAGTACATGTAACTATAATATATGTTAAGTAATTACCGTTAATAATTGTTTGAATTTAAGATAATTACCCAATTAAAGAAAGAACACCTAATAAAGATGGGCTTTTAATGTTTTATTTATATTCAATAATGACCATTAAAAAATCATGAAATTGTGTTCTTGCTTTGCATTTAACCCTAAATATGGTGCCATCAGTAGAAGCAAACTTTGAGTAATTACATGACTTGATTTAGTTAAGTTCTATGAAGATATAATCTTAATTTTACAGCCTAATAAGAGGGTAACGTAATCTTGTAATACAAAAACTATTGAGTGCTTTATGAATAATTTTTATTTTAATTCAAATGAAAAAAAGTTTAAATAATAATTTTTATCTGTATTTCCAAGCAAGGCAAGTTACAGTCAAAATTCAAGTTATTGCCAGTTGACACCAACAATTGACGAGTCTTTCTATGAAATTCCACAAATTGCTGTCTGACCCAAGACTCTGTGTCCGGCACTGTTTTGATTAATAACTGTCTCTTAGTGCACCTATGATTAAGGCTATCTTTTATTTTATGCATAATAAACACTTTTGATAGCTAACCACTGCACTTTCATTGGTGTTCATTTGTTATATACCGGACTTTCATTAGCCCCTATTGATCCGTTATTGTGAGTTTTATTAGTAGTATTCAGTTATTTAGTAGTGTCCTCACTTACTTTATCTTGAATTTTTGTTGAGATTAAGAAGTAAAATCTCACTGTGTAAATCACATTAACAAAAGTATTTTGACTTAAAATAATTGGTTATCATCTGTCAACATTTGCAATGTATTTACATGTCTAATATTTATCGAACATCTATATTGTAATTGAAAACCCTCATAATTCTTCTTTTACACAACTAGATTTAAAAGTGGACGACAATAAGTAATGTATGTGTGTAACTTCTGTGTTTAGGTTTCAGAAGAGAGGAATGGATGTTGGTGTTACAGATCAGGATTTGGATGGATTTGTTTATGAGGAATCTAGCAGTGAAGAAGAAGCTGGTAAATTTAATTATAATTTATTTTTAAATAATAATTATTAGTTTGTTGATGTAAAATCCTGTAACTGATATTGTTTGTTCTAACATGTCCTTTATCCTCAGTCTTTTTCTTTATTGTGGTTCAATGTAGGGTAACTTGAAATAATTTTAAACCAAATTAATCATTATTTGAAATGGCTTTATGTTATATTTTGTCCCACTCCGGGATATAATCATACCTAAAAACCTTTGCTTTTTAGACTGTCTTCCAAAATAAATTATGTTATATTTTTCTTTCCCATATCTAATAATTATTTGTTGTTTTAGACGAAGAAGATGAAAATGACGAGGAGGGTGGCGTAGTTAAGTGCCGTAAAGTGAGAGAAAAGCCTATGAGCTTTGGCAAAATGGACGACGTAAAGAAAAATTGGGAAACTGGAAACTCAAGGAGGGAAGAAATGATGGAACAGAAGAGGCAAGATCTACAGAACCTCAGATCCAGGCTCTTTATGGTAAATTCTTAGGAACTTACTATTATTTCAAATGGTTTATACTATTACATATTTATTAAAATACTTTGCTTTTAACTTTTATAAAATAAATTTAAAGATAGTTATTGAAATACTAATATTTATGATCGATTGCCTGGAATTACTGAAATAACTGAACTATCCGGAAATTAACATCTATAATATATAAGCAATAACAAATTACTACTTTGGAGTAATCTTTACAACCAAACTCTTCCATTCCATTGTTACTCATTTTTTTCTTTCATCCCTAAAGACCCCTAATAGAATAAGAATAGAACGAAACATAAGGGATTAACTAAAAAGAAAGTAGACAAACAATTATACATAAATGCATTTTGAATTTCCTGTAACTTTTTGGCTATCCTTTATTATGTGACTAGCCCTTTTTGTTATATTTATCTTGTTCAAACATTGATTCAGTTTATCAGTGGTCCTCTGCTGATATGATAACAATTGCTCATGCAAAATATCTGTAGACTATTAGAACTGAATTCTTTTGGGACTTCAATTGTCTTTCTTTTTAAGTGTAATTATCCATAAATTATTGTTCTTTATTTATTTATTTTTAATTACTTAATTGTGTGCTATTAATCATAACTCGTGTGCTTAATTGTTACAGGGCAAGCAAGTAAAGATGAAGGAAATGTACGAGCAGGCAGTTGCTGAAAGCGAAGGCAAGATCGCAAAAAAGGAATCTGATGTGGTTAGATCTGATATGGCCAAGACGTTTAGGGATAAATTCGAAAAAGGAGAGATCACCCATTCTGACGAAGAGGAATACGATAAAAACAAATCTGTAAGTCAACGTTTAGTGAGTTTTCTAGCACAAACTTAAAGCCATTTGGTTTAATTCAATGGTACCCTTTCATATGAAGGGGTTGAATTTAGAACTACAATTGGTCATCATTAATGCTGGAGAGAAGAAAAGCATTAAGGTCTATTTTTCTGTTCTACTTAGTTCTTGCTATTTTCTTTATATCTGGTGCTTATATTAGCCATTAGTGATTGACTGCTAGTTTCCTCTTAATGAAGCTATTGAGGATTGTTTATTCTTACTTCGTAAGTGACTCCACTGCTAAATTTTGCGACCTATTATAATACACAATTTATTATGTTAAAGTACCTCTTGAGCACTTCTTACCTCATTACATAAAAATAACTAGCCAGTACTTTTTTCTTTATGAAGGAAGATCAGTGTGCCAAACTAATCATAAAAAAAAAAACTGGCTAGTATCTTATGTAATGAGGTGAGAAGGGCATTTTTGAAGAGAAATAAAACTCTTTTAAAATAAAACATAATATAGAAGTAAGAAAAAATTATTTTAATTTTTGATCTTAAATTAAATATTTTTGATAACTATTAAAGAATTAAAGTATCATTAACATTTAGCCTTTTTTTTAAAAAAAGTCAAATGTAAGTAGAAACAAAAAAAAAAGAAAAATTAAATAAAGCAGAAAAATGTTGTCAATTTTAAACTTTTGCCTATTGATTTTCATATGCATAATATGCATGTGCTAAAAATAACCTGGTGAATTTCCAACCACTTCTTTTAAGTGAAAAATATGTAAAGGCTTGACTTATTGATTTTTTAAGGCTTCCCCCGAAGATTATGTTTTTAACTGGTTTAAGAGCTTCTCCACTTTGTAAAAGTTCTTGCTCTTTATTAGACAAACCACTGCTTTGACTGTTATGTCAGATGAAACTATTTAGAAGTTACTATTTTACCTTGTCCAACTTAGTTTCTGAAAAATACTATTTTTATTTTATTTTATTTTTATTTTATTTTTTTTCAAAGATATTTGTTGATCAAATATTAATTCAATCTATTGACCAACAAGGTTTACAATTCATACTTAAATGTACTTTAGTAATATGTTAAATATTATATTGCTTCATATCTATTAAAAACCCTCTTGAGCCCTTATTTCTGATCATTTTTTTAACTTAACTTTGTTTTGGTTATAGGTTAATGAAGATCTGAGCGTGTTTGAGGAAGGTATTTCAAAGAAATCGAGGAGTATTTTCTTAGAAATGGACGCCAAAGTACAGTCCACTCCTCCACCAGTTCAGGCACCACCAAAAGAACAAAAGAAAACAGCCAGAGAGGTAATTTTCATTACTAATTTTATTTTTTATTTTCTTGTTTCATTTAATTAAATATACTTCATCAATGTTCAGAGTGAAATCTGTTTATAATTTATTATTTTATAATTGTATATTTAAATTAATTGAGAACTTAGGTTATAGACTATGTAGTAAAGGATGATTTTCATGACTGATACATTTATGTATTTATTATTTTTATTTTTTCTTTATTAGTAATAACAAATTTTTGGGGCCGACGTGACCGAGTGGATAACATCCTCGGCTCTGAAACCAAGGTCTGAAACCCGACGTGAGTTCGAATCCCGGAGGGGTCAGACATGTTTCACACTGATGATCTCATCGAGTAGATGAGTAAAGTGGTCGGATAACCCCCCGTCCTGTAATGACCCAAT
>KZ651164.1:122704-139071 GCA_001010745.2 Gerris buenoi | reverse complement strand
CTTTTTCCTTGAGAAATATAAAATAGTATATTTTAAAAATTATAATATTGTAAATTAATATTGACCCAGGATAACCAAACAAATGCTGTTGAGAAAAATATAGTTCTCTTTTGTAACAACAGAGGACTTTTCTTTTGTTAATTTTTTTTAATTTATTATATTGTTTAATTTTATTGCCTATTAAGTAAATTGATTAGTAATAATAAAGAGAATGTAATTGAAACTCAAAAGAAGTGGATTTTATTAGTTGGAACAAAACAAAGAAAAAACTAAGTTGCATTTTATTATTAGGTTTATATGAGCAAGAGACAAATCTCTGAGGATGTCGTCAAGTCCAGTGATAAAGTCGAGGATGTCACTGTCCAGACAGCCGATATTTCGACTAAATTTAAATTCTTTGAAAAGTACAGAGCACCTGAGAAGGAGAAGAGAGCATTCCGAATTACTCCGCCCAGGGAGGGACAAGTCAAGGTCTTAACAATTGAAGTTTTGGGCATCCGCTTGTGTTATTTTTTCCCCCATTTAATCCTTTTTTTACATTTTTTAAAAGCGTTCTTACATATTTTGGTTATGGTTGGCAGCTGGATTAATTTACTAACTGATGTATACTTTTCAGCGCAATTTTTGTTTAATATTATTTTAATGAATGCTGCTGTTTATTCCTTTATTGCTACATATCGTTAGTAATATATAACGAAAGTTAGTAATATGCTCCCAACTTGCCTTAATACACCAAATACCAATTAAAACTATGGTGAACATGTAAGAACAATATGCTCCCAATGCTTGGAATTTTAAATTGTCTGCTTTGACTTATTGTGTCATTGATTTTTGTTGTTGTTTCTATTTGGTTTTATAATTGAGCCTCTCCTTGCTTTATTCCAACATGTTTACTAATGTCCTTTATACTAATTTTTTTTTTTATTTTAATTAAGGTAAAAAAAGTATGGTTTTAACTATTTTTTTTAATGGTTGTTTATTTACAGCAAAGTTAACTAAAATAATAAGGTACATTTTTTAATATAAAGGAGATCACAAGGAAGAGTATTTAATAAAATTAGTTTCCACAAACGATTGTGGTTTACTAATATGTATATATGAATTCAAAACAAACTAACATAGGCTCCCATGTGAATCTAATCAATATAGATAGATATTCCTGGAGAAACCAACTTATCCGCTATGGTGGTGGTTTCAAACCCCATTGCAGAGATCATTTGAAAAGTTGTTGCTAATATGAGTCATTAAAAGTGTGCTCATAGTAGTAATGACTCATTACTCCCTTAAAAATCCCTTAAGATATTACAATCCTTGGAATGGGTTTGACCCCATGGAATGCAGAGACTCAGTATCTTCCATGTGATTTAGATTTATTAATTGTTTGAAGATGATACTTTAAACTTAATTTTTTCATTTATCCTGATACAAATGCATGGTATAAAATGTTAAACCTCTCGATCTAGGCAAAATGGTAAAATTCAAAATTAAGTGGTTCTGAATGTGCTAAAATTCATGTTTTCCTTACCTTCGAAGAAGTACAAATTCTCCATAGGTTTGTTTTTGAGCATAGTAACACTGTCAGTCAAATCTTTTGATTTGCATTTTGAAGTTATTTTAATCTTGCTCTGCAGTCAAATTATTTAAGGAAACCTTTTTTACGTTATTTTTACAGAGAGGCTGCAATGAATAAGTGTTTACACTATTAAAATTAAATTTTCATCTGTATTGTGTGCTTTTATGAATTAAATTATGGCAAAGTAATGATTAAATTGAGTTTTTATTTTTTTTTCTAACAGTGTTGTCATAATTCCTAAAGTTTGATTGTTTTACATTATTACTTAACTCTTTACGTATTAACTGATTGAATTTTTTTTTATTCCAAAAAAAAAAAAAATGTATGTATTGATAATGTTGCTAATATATTTGTGGTGGTTTTTTCAGACTGATTCACCTGAGAGGGAGGTTTATAGGGATCCCACTGTAGTTCGTAGTGAAGATAAAGTAGAAGAGGATGAAGTTGTCAAGAGAAGTCAAACTGCCAGCAAAATGCTTTCAATATTCAGGCAGATGGAAGAACAGAAACCCGAAGTCCTTGATGGTATACTAAATTGAATCTACTTTAAGCTAATAATTTTTAACTAAAGATGGGTCTCTATCTAATACTATGTAGCATATTTGTTCTACCATCATGTGATATGTTGACTGTTTAGTTCATGTGTTCAAAGAACTGTTCAAACATTTTCCTGTATTGAAGTTAAAACAAATGTGTGGTTAGTAGGGGACCTGGGTGGCTCGGAGGCTAGAGCGCTTTTCTTGCGAAAAGGCAAGTTAAGCAGCCTTGAGCAGGGTCAAAAGAAGGATGGGTGACTGCTTCTGATCACAGCTTTGGGTTGGATGGGGGGACCGGGCCCCCGCTCAATGTCCACCCAGCATTGTTTTTACAAATGGAACGCTCCTCGAGAGTGTGGCACCACCAGGTTTCTGCTTGGAAACCATAATGATGATGATGACACTCTTGGTTGAAATTCAACCAGAAGGGGAGTCATGGTTAATAACCATATCGTCTCACAAGTGTGAAGATTTTGGTCCCTAACCCCTGGTTTGTTCAATGGACCCACCTAAGCTTAAGTTTTCCTTTTTTTAGAAGTAGTTTTTATTTTAGAATTTTCAACGAATTCAATGGTCAAGGAAATATATTGAAAGAAATATTTATTTGGTTAATTTTAAAGTTAAACCTAGCCTATTATTACCAGCTAGGTAGGTTTGGATAATTTTCTATTTTTTTTATTTTTTGCGGCAATCATTTGTTTTTTTGTTTTTGCTTTAGGCCCTAAACCAAAGAAAGAATTCACACCTCCACCAGATTTCAGAGGGGTGAGCAGCTCTGAAGAAGAATCAGAGGAAGAAAGCGAAGAAGAGAGTGAAGAGGAGGAAGAAGAAGATGGTGTTATTAAGTCTTCTCACAAGATCAGAGATGAATTCCTTGAGGTAAGCCATTTTCTTTTTAAATTATAAATATGTAACTCCGTTACAATGAATTTTACTTTAGTACCTTAATTAAAAGTGAGATGTTATTTATTTTTAATTTTTTTTAAAACTCTTTATTTCATTCATCTTATGCCCAAGAAGCTAGCCTTAAGTGGTGCTATTAATAATAAATATGTTTTCATTTTTCTCACATGTTGTGATACTTATTAATAGTATCACTTATTGTTTCTTCTCAAGGTAGCTATTTTTATTCTTAATTCTGTAAATAATACTAAGTGATATAAATTTGACAATATACAATCTTATTCCAGTGATACAGTAAGATCTTGCCCTTTGTTATTTTTTGGTTGAAAATTTGTTTCTTGTTTCGTATATTGTGAAACTCAGCTGGGGTTATTTTAAATTGCCTATGAAAGGTGATTTCTGTTTTAATCAGGATTTTAAATTTATTACGTACATAGTTATTTATAGAGAAAGTATTTTGAGGGGGGGGGGGAATTTATGCATTTACACATTTTAAAAGTGGTTTTTAAAAAATGTCAGTAGTGCGGACACATAGAGCCTAAACTACTGGGCTGATTTCGATGAAAGTTGGCATAGATGTTTTAATAGACAGTGAAGGAATGGAATACCCTTTCATTGCGGAGTTCTATGACAGTGAAGCAAGCTCTGTGACAAAATATGTTATTTCAGGTTTAACGGTTTTTGAGATTTAGTTATTCATTAGCATACACCCATTTGACTTTTACTTATATAGATAAAAATTATAATAAATACTTTTTTTTTTAATTTTAGGGAAGCAAGACGGCTGCAAGAGCAAAAGATATTGCGGCTAAATTTGAATCTTGGGAACCTGACAAGCAATCAGGAAACAACGCTGTGGCAATGCTTGACTCTGAACAACCGAGTCTTGAATCTACCAAATCTCTCAGAGCACACTTTGAATCGCTTAAAAGTCAGAAGAAAAGTGAACAAGATATACAATCTAGACCCAGGGTCAACCGATTTGTGGTGAGTCTCATATAGTTTACATTTATTAAAATGTCCTTGTTTTTCAAACCCACTTGATCAGTTTTTACAAAATAATGCTAAACAAACATTTAAAGCTTCAAATATTTCCAGCTTCGACCTTATTTAGAAAATGTAAGCACGGCTTATAAAGCTCAATTTCTAGTACATAACTTTGAAAATCAATAGAGCTTGTTCATAGCTATTTTCGATTTAATATTTCAACTGCAAATTTCTCTACTTTTAATGAGTGGAATTTTATTAACTCATTTATATTATAGTTTGTTGTATTATGACTTTTCTAAACTTGTTAACTTATTTATTAGATTTTTTATTTTTTATTTTTATTTTGGGCTTCAATGAGCAAAGTTTAGCAGTCTTTAATTTTACTCATTTCAAGGTCCCTTGAGTCCAAAAAATTGATTTTAAAAAATGTCTTTCTAAAGTCTGTCACCTGTTCTGAGTATCATTTGACATTCATGTTAAAAAAAATCATATCCAAAGTGAAATCTCTAAATTTGGGGGTGTTACCACTCAGACGTGAAAAAAGAATTCTCAGAAACTGTTCTGACGATTTTGATTAGAAAACAATTTTTAAATTTGAATCTAACCATCCAAAAAAAAACCATAACAACTAACTCAAGCAAAACACTACACAAGTTATAGATTGGTTTTGCTAAAGATTTTTTATTCAGATGTTAATTTTCTTATTTATTTGCTTTCATTATTTTTAACTTTGAACAAGCTCTGTATTATTTTACATTTTTCAGTCCTATATTTTGTTTTGATAATTTGTTCATTTATACATTGCTTAAAATATTTAATTAAAATAAGAATTAATAATAGTGGACAGATTATTAAATAACAAAGTGAATGATATTAACACCTAACATGATCCCATTTAAGACTTTTTTAATTGAGATGTGTCTTGTTTTAATTTTGTCCTTGTAAAAGCATAGAACTGAAGTGCGCTCTGAGTGGCTCAGCTTAAAATAAATATTTTTTTAATACCTAGGTTTTATAAACTCAAGTTATATAAATTTGCTCTTATCATATTTGTATTTGCATATAAAGGAATGTCTGCCCTTATTTTTTGAAGTATAAAAAATAGTGCATGTTTCAAATTTAAAGCATATGCAAATTTAAGAAGCATGTATTTCAAGTTTAAAAAATTATATGAATTTCTTGTGTAAAAATTTGAACGGAATGAAATAGTCATTCATTTAAGATCTAGTCAGAAATTATTTGTAAATACGCCAGGAATATTTTTCTCTATTCTTCTATTATACTCTTTCTTTATCTTGAATTTGGATCTTGAATAGGAACTGGATTAAGCATTTTATTTTACTAATTTATTATTTATAATTATTAATAAATTTCTCTTCCTTTTTATTATTTATTTGAAACAGTCAGCTGCTATAATTGTATCTTTCAGCAGTAAAGAAACCAATACTTTTTTATTCATAGGCTGCAGTTGGATTTGCCGTGTTATCAATCGCAGCTATTAAGAAATTTTCTACATGATTTCTCCTCTTAAAAAAAAAAAAAAAATGCAGTAGAATTATTTTTAAATAACAGAAGATCCAAATTTGTAAGCCATTTCTTGAATATATTTGAAATTGATTTTTTTGGCTTTGTAGAAAGCTTTATATGAAAGGATAAACCCATAATATGAGGATTTGACCATTTTTTATGTTATTTTCTTTAAATCTATCTTAATTAGGGTTCAATATGTCACTTATTTCAATGCCATGTATTTCATTGCATTGCTTCTTCATTATATTTCATTACTCACATAAACCCTTGTAGGCCCATTATGACAAGCTGGCTGTTTCAACTAATTAAAAAAAAAAAAATAATAATAATAATAATAATAATTTAAATTAGAAAATACATTATATAAATTTGTTTGGACATCTTAAAATTTTCCAAACTTGATGTGTTTTCCAAAGTTCTTAAGCTTATACTGAATTGGTGGTTGTTTGTTTTGTTTTTATGAACAACGAGTGATATGATACAGTTTTGATTGTATTTAACGATCACTCTTTTTGTAAATTCTGGAAAGTCAGAAATCGTTTGCCCTGATGAATAAATTATTAATTTATTCATTCTCCTATTTTCACCTAACTATTATTCTTATTTTGACAAAGTTATTATCTATATTTAATTCTAAGCAATTGTATTTTGTGTCAAGCGTTCGCTCAAATCACGCAGACACAAAAGGCCGGCAGATATCTATATAACACAGCAGATTGCTCAAGTTGAAGCATCAATGAAAGCTCCCAATCGTTCATAGAATACTGAAACCAAACTTGTAATTTTTAAGGAGTGAGTTCTTTTTTTTTAAATATACACATTTTTTTAAATTTCTTTTTTTTTAAAGAAATAGCATTTTTTATACGTTTGATTCATTTTTTCCTCAGAAAATTTAACATTTTTTTTTACCTCAGGAAGGCCCTTATTAAAATATGTATGCTTGCTTCGTATTAAAAATTCATAAAATCATATTTATATTTTATAGCTTTTTTATTAATATTTTCTTAAAAATATAAATAATGTTTGTACTAACCACATAAAAACACACTATAAATCCTAAAATATTATATCTCTAATATTTTCTATTCTTTTCAACGCAGTTTTTCTAAAATTTGGTTGCATTTAAAATAATGAGAATAACAAATAAATAATGAGAAATATTAGCAAATTTTCTATTGAGTTCCAAATGATTTTTAATATGAAATGGCTCCCTTTTTATATTTTTGTGTCAATTATTAATATTCTTCATTGTGTTTCTTAAAACACTAGAATTTTATTGATGCTACACTTATTATATCATTATTAATAATGATGTAAATATTTATTTGAATTATTATTTTTTAATATTCTGAAAGTTCATTAGTCCAATACCTTCCGAGATTCATTTTAACCAAAATAAGCCAGCCCTCAATGATTTTTGAGGAAGAGGAGTCCCTGTTGTACTGATTTCTATAGTTGAGTTTTTTCCCTGCTCCCTAAGTAGCCCTGTAGCCTCTTTGATTTACCTTTATAAAAACATTTTGTTTTATTTTGTTTAACCAAACCAGAGGCTATTACTTGATTTCTTCTGCTTTAATTTTGTACCACTCATATTCAGATTCCCTGAGTGAAACTAAAATATGTTAAACAATTGAATAGTCCACAATTTACCATTAAATTTATATTTTACCTAACTTCTAGAATATTAGATTAAAAAGTCCATAATATACCCTTAACTTTATACCTTACCTAATTTCTAGAATGTTGGATTAAAAAGTCCTTGATTTACCTTCAAATACGTTTTCATTTTTTTTTTTTTTGTTTTTGTGTTATAAAATGTTGAGTTTGTCAAAAGTGCAGATTTAACTTTTATGCTTTTTTTTCTCTTGTTAAATTATATTGCAAATTTGTTTCATTTTTTGCATCTAGTTCTTTTTTTTCTTCATTCTAGCTTTCAGCCTTTTATTTATTTCTTTTTCTTTTTTTTTTGCTTTATCTGTGGTCTTCCTGAGATTTATTTTATTATATCCCCCCCTATTTGAATACTATACAATATATATTTATAAAAGGAACTCACAAAAATTTACAAAATTATTTTATTCTATGGAAACTGGGAGTTTCAAAAAAGAAACTGGGAGTGTAAAAAACATTTTGATATTAGGGCCAATATGGTTTTCAAAGTACAAGGATGGATTTTAAAATTTTAGATTTTTGAAGGCAATAAATTCTTTATACTTATTTACTTTTATCTTTTATGAATATTTGTCATTGCAGTTATTTATTTACTATAATTTCTTGATCAGCTACTGCTAAATTAAAATCATGTTCAAATCCAACTATTGTACATTTGTTTACATTTCTTTTCATTCACTTTATTAACTTTTATTAACAACTTAATAAATTAATGCATTAGTGGTTCGTTTTTTTAAATAAATAATTAACCGTGTTACTTAATAAATTAACATTGTTATTTTTTTTTATAAAATGTGTTGTATTTGTTTTATTTACTTTTTTTTAAAGAAGTTTTACTCTATATTTTTTTTTTTTTGCTGCAATCGTTTGTCTTTTTCATTAACTTCAATCTAATCATTATAATTAACCAAACTAATTGTGTGTGAGGTAAGTTTTATTAATTTCTTTTTCCTAGCTATTAATCATTAATATACATTAAATTACATAATTATTAATCGTGGTAATTAAGTTTTAACTAATTTACTTGTTAAACTAAATAAGAATAAATATTGTGTGCAACAATAATTCTTTTTGTTAGTGGTGTTTAAATTTGTGTATTTGAAACTACATAAACTTAAGTTATCTGCATCAATAATAATTAATACAAGATTTTTTTTTTAAATAAAAAAATGACAGTCTAAGTCTGTCTTTAGTTAGTTCTTATATGTCTAAGGGAGAGATAAAATAAAAATCTTTTTACTAAAAGTTCTTCATATTCTTGAGACAAAATCAAAAAATTGCACTTTAATGACATTATCGCTATATGATAATGTGTTATTTTTTAATTTAATAAAATTAATCATAAAGAGAGGGGAAATAATTCGATAAAATTTATAATTCTGAACAGATTTTTTATGAAACATAGATTTTAGTTCCTTGGAAAGAATTCAAAATTAGTTAAGTCTTAGAAATATGCATGCAAAATCTTTTTGGAATGGTGGTAGAAAAATGTGATAATTGAATGCAATGCACATAGTGGGGGGATTATTATCTGCATAGTATTTTCTAAAACTCTAATTCCTCAGTAATCCTGGATTATTTTGAAGAGTTAACTCAATGGCATTACTATTGCATCTACTTCTATATTTTTATTTATTTGCTTCAATTGTAGTCACTCAATGGCTGGAAAATAAATTATTAATTCAAACCTTTGAGCTATTCTTACAATGCTATGAGTTAATTATGCAGTAGAACCCCTCGTATCTGTCACCCACGGGACCGGAGCATGGTCGGAACACAAAAAAGGTTGGATAATCCGAGGAACAAAGATAAGCGAATATTTCGGAGTAAAAATTAAATATTTGTTCTTAAAAATCAATTTACGTACTTTATTCTGGATATGTATATAGAATATTCATACTAATCCTTGTTAAGGAATACGCTTCACAGTCTTTCTGACCCTTTTTCCAATCTTTATTTGTTGTTACACTAACTCCTAGTTTTATAAGGGTTGTAATATCCTTTGTCAAGCCGTTGAAGAACATCTAACTTCTACAGTAATGTGCACAAAACCTCGTAGGTGTCTTACTTGAACCGCTGTATTCACTAAAAATATAGTGCAACACTGGATTGTAAAAAATATTGATTGACATTCACGATAGTAGGAACGAAGTGTAGCGGTCAGTACGATTACAGAGAACCAACTATTTTTATTTTTGTATACTCAATATTCTGATAAGGATAAAAGTTCTTTTGTGTCAGATTAAACTTATTATTTTTTTTTAAACCATGGGATATCATGGTCGGATATACCAAGGAGTCGGATATTCCGAGGTTGTATATGAGGGGTTCTACTGTATTTCTAATGCTCTCTATAATTTCATAAGAAAGGAATCAGGTATAAATAAAAATAGATATTGTTTGAATGGTTTTCAGACTATAAATAATCCATTGTAAATAATCATTATGTATATTTATGTATGCATGTTTTTATGTAATGTTAATGTTACATCTCTTTTGACTTAATGAAGATTGGCTTTAATAATAATTTAAAATGTTAATTTATGTTGTATGAAAAATGTTTTATTTTGTCAAAAAATCTGTGTCAACATGTTTTGTTGTGAGATATTAAAACTCATTCACATAATATATTAATAATTTTATTTAATTATCTTAAGAAAAGTAATACTTTTTTGTAGATGAATCATTATGGGCGTTTCTCCTGCAAATTGGAGACCTTGTTAGTTTTAATCCACAGTACACTCAAAGTAATCTGAATTACTAGTAACCAAACATCCCCATCTCCATATTTCCCCAGTAACAGAAATTCACTAAATATTTCGCCCAAATCTTATAATTAGTTAACTTAATTGAATTAATTAAATCTTAAGCTTGATTGAATTACAAGAATTAGGTTGTTTTGGATACATTAAACTATTTTGAACTTGATATTATGTTTAATTAATTTAACAAATTTAATAATTTATTTATTTAATAAATTAATTTTCTTTAGTAAGTTTAAAACTATACATAATATAGTTGTTACTTTAGTACATTAATACTTTATATAATTAAAAAAAATATATAACTAGTTCAGTTACTTTAGTAAGTTTAATATTTTTGATATAATTATATTTAATTAGTTAAATTACTTAAGTAAGTTTAACACTTTATTTAATTAGTTCATATTGTTAGTTTAAAAATATATTAAGTAATATTACTGTATTTAATAATTAAGAATTTTTGTTTCAGTGATTTTAATAGAAGAAATCACTTGAGGATACATTGGACCTAAAATGAAGAAGAACAAAGAAGGAATATATTCTGTGACACTCCTTATACATTAGATTTATTTAATTATAATTAAAATCAGTTTATTTATTTATTATTTAATGTTATTATTTTTCAAATGATTATTTTGTTGTAATAAACAAAATATATAAATTCATATTATAAATATGTTTTTAAAAGCATACCAAAATATTGTTAACACTTTGAACACATACTCCCATTGTACTCCATATTTCTAGTCCTTAATTTTTTTTGTTATTTATTTTATTTTTTCTCCTATAATTTCTTTTGATTTTGTATTCTAAATTCATAATAAAGCTTTTTATTTAATGTGTTTTATTATTATTTCTTTTTACTTCTGCAAACTAAAGTTCACAGCTATACAAACTTCTATATGGGTGATTCTCAAACTATGGGCGATTTTGCTCTAGTTTCAAGAGAGAAAATTTGGGATGTACATCCTTTGAGATACGGTCACCACCGAAGACCTAGAACTTAATTTTAATTCTATCTGCGCAAGCTTACGATCTTTTTATAACAGAATATTATACAATTTGTAATTACAGTAATAAAAATTTTATTTTCATTTACGGTAATTACATTTGATCATTGAATATTAAATTAGAGCCAAATAAATAACACTACACAAATATCCAAGTTATTTCCTTAAACAGCAATATAAGGGCTAAAAAATAAGCCTGGTGTCATGAATATAGTATTTTATAATAATAATTTAAATTCAAATACGGTAATTACACGAATAAAGGTACGCACCTGTTTGACAACTTTAACTAAAAAAAAAATCAGGATAGACTAAGGCTTTAGCCGCCATTTTTTCGCGCCTTTTCTTGTCAATGTTGCCAGCTTCTCAAACTACTAACCGTAAGAAATTTCCCTCGCACTTGAGCAAAGTGAGGGCTCACTTTATTTTTCATTACGGTAATTACAAAAAAACATTGGACAATTTTTAAAGTCCTGTACGCCAACCGTACATCAGTAAAAGATTTATAAAAACTTATTTTATTTAAGATTAAACTGTCACCTGTGAATAAACATTAAAAATCTTAAGAAATATGTTTTACATTTAGCATGAGACAACTATTTTGGATAATATCCTATTTTGGGACAAATACGGTAATTACATAATTGCATTATGTTTGAATTTTCAATTATCCATATTTCAATAAATATGACTTCATAATATTTTTTTTTCTCTGAGATTTGTTAATTATAGTAATTTTAAGCTAAAACAGAGAAAAACTGGGAAAATGGGAAACATCCTGGTGAAATAATACATTGGGATACAATTATTGCCCCTAGTTTGAGAATCACCCATATACTACACTCATGGCTATGCCCATCCTGTGCGCTTGTGTGTACAGGTGTGTCAAACTATACCCCAAAAAACCTTAACACACTATTTTACAAAAATGATATAAAATCCTCCAATTATCTAGGTTCGTTTTGTTCTTTATCGATATACTCTACAGCTGGTTTTTCACAGGCCAGTAATCATATAAATGTGGTTCTAATATTTTAATTTAGCGGACAATATTTTAATTTAGGCTATAAACTAGGTTCCACAGGCCGAATCATGGCCTGCTGGCCATAATATATTGGATATCCCTGCTTTATTGGATGGGCCATAAAATTGATTTACACTTTTTAATAGTAATGAAAAATGTAATATTTTTATTTTATTTTTTTTTTTAAATTTACATTTTTATGAATAGATAATTGAAAATTGATTTGTTTTGACTATAATTGTATACATTAATTGTACAGCTAATTCATTTTATTTATAGTTTTAGATTCTTAGGCTCTTTAAGAATTAGTTAATTAAAACTTTTCTAGAAGTCTAAAATCCATTGTTTCTTGATGCATAAAATATAAATGTTTAAATCAATGAAATCAAAGACTATTTGATACTATTGTTCTGAACAATGGAAGGGAAATGTTAATTTAATTTTTTTTATTATTACTCAGTCACACTCAATATGTGATATTGTTCATTGAAATTCTATTTATTGATTTGGGGTTGACCAAGTTCATCTCAAATTATATTTTTAATTGAGAATTACAATTCTCAAATCAATTTTAACCATCTATATTTTACCATATAACTGTCTGAGGTAAGAATAAAATATTTTTCCATAAAGCTAAATTCAATCTTTTAAAATTTTAGTCTTATTATTAATATAATATAGAATGAATTATTAATTTTTTTTTTTTTTTTTTACAGGAAACACCGACAACTAATTGCTCATCTTGTGACAACAAAGTATATCCATTGGAGAAAATCGAAACTGCCGGAAAAATCTTTCACAAGCAATGTTTCAGATGCTCTCACTGCAATTGTATACTCAGGTTTGTTCAAGTTTTCTTTATATTGTTATTTGACTATTTATTTATTGAGATTTTTTTTTTTTTTTTTGGGGGGGGGGGGGGGGGGGGGGGGGCAGCTTACGCAAACTAACTTCAAGTAAAAGCAATGGTATTTGACACTTGATCTAAAATATAAAAATTTTTTTTTTTGAGCTTAGAATTTGTGCATAGTTGCATTCATGTTAACCAAACTTTTTAAATGACACCTCTTTTTATGAAATGATATATATTTTAATACTGTTTTTTTTAACACATTAAGTTAAAATTTAAAAAATAATCGGCTGAACTACAGTAGAAGGGGCCCCTTCTGATAACATGTTATCTCACTATCGACCTCTTTCAAGACTTGATATATCGATGTATCTTGTCCATTAAACTCTTTTGTACTTTGATTAACTGTTATTACATGAAATGGCATGTACTATACTTGGGTCTTTTCATTCGATGAATTTGGTTTAAATAAAAGTGAAGAATAGATTATATTGCCAATGCTAAGCGTCAGATAAAAGTAAGCGAAGTCAGAATACTAACAGGTTTTTGCTAACTACTTCAATGAGTTTATCTCTAACCTCTCTATAGTTCTCTCTTCTTTAAATAGTTTACTTCAAATTGGCATGCAATTTATGTAGACAAAAAATGTGAAATTTGTTTTGGAAAGATCAAAGATGCAGTTACAAGTGACACAGTTCTTACCCATTTTAACCTAGAATTTCCGATTGGATGTATACTACTGATGCACCCTGTGGACCTAATGATACCTGTAGGACGGGGATAGTTATTATCTCATAAATATATTGATGGCTCAGAAAAATCTATATAATTTACTTTGAGGGTACTGACTAAAAGTGAAAATAATTATAGTGAAATTAACAATAAGGAAATTTATCTTGATCACACACCATAAACCTTTAGTCACAACTTTTCATCCACATCAGACTCTACCTCCCCTTTTAGTATCACAACTAATCCATTATGCATTTTCCTTATCAGGGTTTTCAAAAGTCAACAGGACCCAAATTTAAATTTGCCAAAATTTCAGATGAATCAGTAGGATAAATTAGTCTTATACTAAAATAAAGTTGCTCATTTTACAAAATAATTATCAATTATTTTACAATAATTGATGAACAATTACTAGGAACTATTAGAGAGATAAAAAATGAAAAATCAGTACAGATAAAATTTATTAATAAATTTTATATTAATAAATTTTATATTAATAAAATTGATGTCANATTATTATTTTTTTTAATAATACTAATCAACTCTTATTTATTCATCATGTTTCAATTTGAAAAAAATATAGTTAAGAAATTAAAAAAAATAAAAAATAAAATTTATTTTAATTAAATTAAAGAATTCAGAAGCCTATCCTAAACATTCTTGTAAATTTTTAAATAAGAATTAATTTCATAAATCCACAATCTACTTGGAATTGTTTTTTAAAATATTAATAAATATAAAATAAAAATTTATTTATAAAAAAATCTCACAAGCAAAACTACTTCACTGTAAAATTAAGAACCACAAGTAGAAAATAATTAACATTTCTAGTCCTAACATAGTTATTACCTTTTTAGACTTTGTAAAAACTCTGTATTCTCCTGATAAGCTTCTCCTCCAAACCTCTTCAGAAGAACACGCCATAATTTAGTCCACTGCTTACTATGAAAACTTTTTCCCAGGTCTACCTGGAAAAGGTAAAAAGGTTACCTTGAATGTAACAAGTGAATTTCTTTCCCATAATTTATAGCCTGTTTGGTGATTTATCACAGGTCCTGAGTTCCACATAAGGTCCGAAATTCACACTGTGCCTCTTTAAGGAGATGTTCTACTTGTTTCTTCAGCCGATTTTTGTATAAATATTCCTAGAGTGATAAAGACAAGAAAATAAATATATCCCCCTGTTATTTTACAAGCATATGGTTATCCCTAAATAAAGATACGCATTATAACCTATTCCCCTATCCTTCAGTATTTCAGCTTTTTCTATGCTATATTTATTACCTTCAGCAATATAATTCAGCTGTCTTCTCCCATGTATGTTAGGAGTTTAATTTTATTTGTTTCACATCCCCTCTAAATTACTCCCTGCAAATCTGTCCTGGGTCAGACATTTTACTCTCTCTCGACTGTCTTGATCTCCTCATTTATTGCCTTCAAGTCTAAATTGAGAAGCTCAGAAGTATTCTAGCTTGTAAACTATCACTCGAGCCTAATCTCAGCACCTCTCCTTTTTTGAGTACAAAAATCGGTCATATAATCAGTTTCCTGTGTTTTTAGGATGGACACATACACTCTAAATAACGGAAACCTGTACTGTTTACCTCATTTCAAGCAACTATTTATCTCAAAGGGTAACTATGACGAAGGTTTTGGAGTAGATCAACACAAGAGAAAGTGGGAAATCAACGGAACTCCTGCGTAGGAAAGAAAGAAAAGGGTCTCCCTCTTGAAGATGACATCTGATAAAAAAAATTATTACACTTGGGACTGACACTTGTTTACAGAGAAAAAATACAAATCAGGTCTCTTTTTTTGCCATGTCTTTACTCATTATTATAGTTTATTTAAAAGTTAGTTCTACTATTACTTTTATGTAAGATCTTTTGGCAGAAGGTAGAAAATTAAGAACTTTTATTGTTTAAGAAGTACTTTTAGAAGAGATTATTTTCAGTATGTAAATAGGTATTGGTTGTATTATTATTCAGTCAAATTATCCATTAGTATTTGACATTTTGTTTTCTTTTTCAATAGTATATCCTTTCTTCTATTTTTAATTTGCTAAATATAAAAAAAAATCTTTTAAATTCTATGCCTTCAATAAATTTTCCTTTTAATTAACTTTATATTTTTCTTTGAGTACTTAAAATGTTAAAGAAATTTCTTTTAAAAAAGGATTTTTAAAAGAAAATTTCCCATGATAATATACTTAATTTTATGAATTCTGTTATTCATATGTATTTTAATCATAGATTATTGAGACATTCATAAATATAAACACCTTGAGAATTACTCATTTTTTCTTATATTATTTATTTTGTATAACGTATTTTTATCATTATTAATTATTTCGTGAGGAAAAATGTCTGATTTATATTTCTTCTAAATGTATTTTTTAGTTCAGTCCCTTCTGTGTACATTTGTTTGTGTATATAATATTCTTCTTCTGCAGAAAATTAATTGTCTTAAGAATAAGGATTATAATAGTTCATAATCCTTGTAAAAACATACTTCCTTTTGTAATTAATTTATATTTAATTTATTTATAAATTTGTTTACTGTATATTACTTATGTTAACTTTTTTCCTTTAGTTTTCTTTATTATTTGCGTTCTGTGATGGTTAATTTGCATTTAAAATATTTTCTGTCATTTACTTAATTTGTTTTGTTTTTTTAATGTAAAAGTAAAAAAAAAAAAAAAAAAAAGTAGTTCAGGTTTTTTTTAAGGAACGAGGAACATTCTTCGAAAATGGGCGTAGAGAGTTTTAAAGGGCCTCAGCTGGGAC
>KZ651164.1:101553-114226 GCA_001010745.2 Gerris buenoi | reverse complement strand
AGTTAGCTCCTATCATTTTCTATTCTCCTTGTACAGTGTACAGTGTTTTACTCGCTTGGGAGGGGATGCCCTATACTAGCGTCAGCGGTACCTAGCGCGGTAGTGGGAGAAACTATCCCTACCAAGACTGGGCAGACTCGAACACCTCCTATACATTCCTAACACCTTGATCCTATGTCTTCCACATTCGGAATGCTTTTTGAGGTATGTATGCCTAAACATAAAAATGTCAAAAAAAAGAAGAAAATCTTACTACAGCACCACATATCAGCTACCTTTAGTCCATCCCTATATTCTTGATACTGAAACCCCATAATTTACTTGTAAACAACTGAATTCACAAATTTTGTAACACTTCGGATTTCATCATGAACATAAAAAAAATTAAAATTTTAGTTCATAATTGTGTAGTCTACCTCTTAGCACAATAATTGGAAAAAATATTCCTATCTTAGTACAATATTCTTTAATAAAATGGGTTAAGAAAAAAACCTATTCTAAGAACAAAATATGAAAATTAAATCAAAATTTATTAATAAAAAAGATCAGTTATAAAATGTGTTTTTTTTACAAACTAATGAACAATATCTTTATTGCTAACTAATAAACAAAATAATAATAATATAAATAAAACTAAGTTTAGTGAGGTATTTTCTTATTTACAGTAGGTTACTTCATTAGAACAACCTCTTAATATTACATGTTAAACATATGAATATAATATAAATTAATATTTTGGTAACAAAAACAAATTTAATCAAAAACGAAAATTTATCTTTTTAAATATAACATGATATAATTATAAATAAGTTGAGTATAAAAAGGTGTTTATATATTTGATTTTTTTCCCCCGTGTTGTAGTCTAACGTCATAAATCTATATGAATACAGAAAATATCTTTCCAATCGATGATAAATTATTACATTAGAGTAAAGAAATACATTTAAAATACCCTCTAAAAAGTAAGAAAAATACATTTTCTCGAGTTGTAAATTAAAATTTTTAAATTAATTGCAGAATCCTATTTTTACCAATTATTGGCAAAAGAACAAATAACCAATATATGTATACATAATTCAAATGCTCAGCTAACTTAAGACTAATTAACAAGGGCTTCAATATTTAAAAATAAATAAATTAAAAAATAATAGGAGGATATAGATAATTATAATTCCTAATTTTAAATATCTCCAGAACATCTAAGATGTTTGATAATTGCATAAATAAAAAAAAAATAGCAATGCAACAGTGAAAATAATGCTGTATACTCCTGAAATTTTAATTAATCTAATTTATAAAAGAATAATTAATATTGCCATAAAGAAGAAAAAAACACTAAAACACATTTTTTAAGAGATCTAACAATTTTTTTTGTGTAAACTCAAAAGTTTTTTACAAATAAATAAATAAGTGAGCTAACAAAACTTATAAACAGTCTTAAAGAAAAATGTAATAAATAAAAATTTAATAAATAATCATTTAAAATTCAATAATTAAAGAATAAATAAATAAATAGTACTGTAAGTAACAAAATAATGGAATGATAGTAGACTCTTTACTGAGGTTGCGATAAAGAACATGAATATTAGGATTTCGATGAACGATAAAATCATAAGACACCTTTTTTTCAAGGAGTAACAATTAATAATTTAATTGAGTAGTCAAACAACAATAGAATATAAAAGATATATGTTGAATATATGAATGAATATGAAAGATAAGATATAGAAGAATAAGATATATGAATGAATATAAAAGATTCAACATAAATTTTTTGTAAGTGTAATCACAAAAGAAGTTTGAGTCCAAATGTATGTATATTTAACACTACCCCAGTTACAAGTCATGAACTAAATATAATACTTAAATCAAATTAAAATAAGTGCAACTGTTATATACTAACTAGTATGGCCTCAGATTTCAGTGCCAATTCAGTGAAATTTTAAGTCCCCCCCCCCTTACCATATTTAAATAAACAAAAATAACAATTAGTGTGTAATACAAAAAAACTTATTTTTACAATAAAATCTTAAAAGAACTTAAATTATAATAATATCACAAAAAGAATTTAAAATATGTTAAGAACAAAATAATAGAGCCCATTACTAACAAAATTAAAATAAATAAGATAAAACTAATAATTATCATTAATATAGAAGAAATCTATTCCAATCATACTAATCTAAGAATTAAAATGTCTTCAGTCTGTTGAGTAAATAAAATCATAAATTGAATGAATTTATTAAGTATTGACATAAAAATGCATTAGTGAGAAAGAGATTCTGAACTTATCGAATCTTAATTCTAATTTTATCTTTAATAAATTATATTTTTATTAGTTAGCCTTCCTCAAAATTAATCATTAAGGCACCAAGATCATTGACTATTTTTTTCCTTCTTTCTTGTTTCACAAACTCAATTTAAATAGCACACTTTAGTTGCTTGAGTTACAATTGATGCTTAGCCTAGAATCATTTAAAAAATAGATTGCCTATAATCATTTTAAGTTAGTTATATGTTTAAGATAGCAGTATGTCTCTGACAGACTTTAGAAATAAAGAATGTGGACCAAGTAACCTGGAGCAGGTGTTATTAAAACTAGTGGTATAGGGATGTGGTACTTACCATGAGAGATTTTTCTCTCTAGTGTTTAGAAATTATATTTATTATAATTTAAACTTAAGGGACCTAATTTTAGGGAAGATAAAATAATAAAATATAAAATGATAAAATAAGGGAAATTACTGCTTTGTTTTATCGCTATAGGTAAACATACCCTGACAGATCTACAGACAATCTAAATTTTATAATGCTTATTTAACTAAATTTTGTCACTAAGTGTACACTTGCCATAAAGCATACTTCAATTAACATTCAACACAGTTGTGTCACAAGTTAACTTAACTTCATTCACATTTTAAAACAAATTTTTTTATTTTTTTCTTAAAAAGTAAAATATTTATAAAAAGAGCCTTTTTAAAAAACTCGTATCGTTTTTCGGTCGTTACTTTTAAATAAATTAGGAAAAATATATATTTATATATTTATTACTGACCATTTGTACTTTGTACTTAGGAATATATTGTTTAAGAAGATTTATTATGCTTTCAGCATTGAAGAAAACCTTATATTAAAAAATAGGATTGTTCACAGAAGTTTATATTATAAAATATTTTTGTTGGTTGAAAAATTCAAACTATCTTCTAAATAAAATTTGTAAACACTTGATTTATACATAATGATATTTCCAAATAACAAGATGCAATCATTAAACAATTTTAGGACATTTTATTTTATGATTCTTGACAGTTTTTTAAAAAGGTAATTCACCTTTCAAGTTCTTATTCTGTAAATAAGTAAATTACTTAATCTATTAATTTAATTTAGCATTTGACACCAAGTCTAATCACAATCCCTAATCTACCAGCTAAGTAGAACTTAGCCTATTAAGAGTTAAAGCTTTTAAGACAGAGCTTCAGGTGAAAATATAAAATAATACTTAAAGGCATTATTATAATAGATAAACTTCCGTCATTAATTTCATTAGATTTTATTTTATTTTTAGGTTTCATCTAATCAACACTATGTCTATATATGCTGACTTAATGCAGTCCCCAAATTGTACAGTTTAGTTTATTTAATTAATCCCTTGCAAAATTAACTGAACTTAAAAGAAATTTCTTTATAAGTAGGTAAATGAATATTGCAAGAAGTGATCAAATACTTTTGATTGGTTTTCAGGTAGGGAATGATAGTTTGACATTTTCCACAATTTTAGTAATCCTTAAAAGGAAATTACTGTGGCAAGATTGCTAAGACGAGAGTTTGTTTAAAAAAGAATTTAAAATAGCTTTGGTTGCATCTTCAACAATATCCTCGATAATAGAGTTTGCAATCCTATTTTTAATAAGGTTTTCTTCAGCAGAATAGTCGACCCAGACCGTTTCCTCCTCTTGACTTTCCCTGATGAGAATTTCATCGACCCTGTCTCGTTTCTTGTGGGACCACCTAATTATCATATTCTCCTTCTTAACAGCAGGTTCGTAGCCGAATATGATGTAAGCTTGATTGGTACACCATTTAATCATATTTTCTTTGCTCCTGAAATAGAAGAAAAACAGTTAGGTTGATTTAAAATTGAGATAAATTATTTAGGGAGAAAAGGTAAAGACAAACATTTTGGTGCATTCTTCTAATTACAGTCAATTCATTTATTGGTAGTACTTTTAAGTCAGTAATTTTAGTATTGTCAACATTTGGTGGCAAATTAAAAGGTTATACTCCACAGTATTAGGTCAGATAAAGATGTATTATTAAAATAAAAGTGGTTTACAGAATATATTATTTCTTAATGCTTTGAAGACTAATAAATGATAAGGAAAGTGAGAATTGACACCATATTATAAAATTATGGATCGATCATAAGTGTAAAGCAATTTACTAACTTTGGAGGTGGAGCAAGTTTCTTCCTCTTGGACTGGATGAGCCAAGGAGGCATGGGAGGTGGAGTGGTAGGTTTAGCCTTGCGATATAACTCGAGACATAGATCCCACATCATAGTCCTGTACATGTTATCAGGATGCTGCGTCATATCGGTAAGGAAACTTGAAGGAGGTTCTAGAGAATCTAATGTCTCAAGGTGATCACATTCCCACAGAGTATTGATACCAAGTTCAACTGCACGTGAAACAATTTGTCGAGTAGGGCGAGACTTGACTGGGCGTGGAGGTGTATATGGAGGAGGAGGCTTGTTCGGGATTTCACGCAAGTAGAATGCTCGCATACCCGCTGCTTCCAGCTCCTCTATCTGCAACATTCAAATAAAGATGTGAGTAGTTATCATTATACATACATATAGTTCTCTGTAGACTATTTATTACATCTATATTAGAATCTTTAACATATTATTTTTATTTCACTGATAATTATTATAACTCACTTCATAAATATGGTTAGTACTTCCACTAGAAGTATTTTGAGGGAATTTAATTCATAGTGACTAAAAAAAGAGAAACAACTTCCAAAAAAAATATATTCCTTTAATTCATTACAATATAATATTGTATTAACCCCTTAGCATTTTTTGTTTTGCCATGTTAGAATTAACGAAGGTGATGAAGTATTGCAAACAAAGAACAGAGAATTGAATTGTTGCAATATTTACTACAATGGGAAAAAAGTAAAAATTATAGATTAAAGTTTTTTTTTTTTTTAAAAATCTTTTAGAAGTAGTATAGAAAAAAATAGTGCTTAGAAAAAATGTATGATAAGAACCATTTAATTTGGAGTGGAAATCAAAGTAAGCTTTAGTTAAGAAGCTTTAGCTCACAGTTAAAAAAATGTAGGTCTACAGTCTATCCTATCCCAAACGAGAGTTAGTGCGTTGACAGCACAGGAAATCGAGTGACACACAGATTGGCCAACCCCTCTTGAGGGAAAAAACATATATATTTTCCTAGTTGCCCCAACCTTTTGTCCGGGAAAATCTCGAGCTCTCATTAGCTAGTTTTTCCCGTGCTGTCAGCGCACTGTCCCAAACTCTGGTTTAGGACAAACTTTAGATAATTTTAAAATATATTAGTTCAGGATTAAAACCTTGATTGTATTAGAAATTATTATTACACTCATAAATACATGAACATATAATGATTACTATCTATTCCGATAATTTCAAGTAAAACATAAAGACCCTTAGGCAACATTTAATTAAGTAAAATTAATATTAATATTTTAAAAGTAAACCGATTCAGTGTTACAAAGTATAACATATGAATATCAAAAATATTTTAAAATTTCTAAACCATAATTTTAGGGACATTATTGTTTAACAGGCAGATGGGAAACAATAAGAGAATTTATAAAATTAAATAAATAAGTCTACAATTCAAAATTAGACTAGACAAAAGAGAGAAGGAAAATAAAAAATGATTTAATGTTTGCCGAAAGGAAAAATTAGTAAAGGATGTTGTATCGAATCACAGGTAAAATCTTTTGGCACATGTGATTACAAGGCGCTGCCAACAAGGTGTCATGTTTTAATTATTGCAATGAGTATAATTCATTAGAAAAATACACAGGCAGTTGGGCAGATGCATAAACACATATATACCTATCTCTTTATACTCCAAGGCAAAGATTAAAAAACTAAGATTTACTCGACTAAAAAGATGCTATTCATTAAAATAACAATTAAAAGACAGAGAAAAATTTCATTGGTAGAGACAAATTAATATTTACTGAACTAGTTTGGCTCCTATTGATTAATGAAAGGTTTTTACAAACATGAAATATTGGTCTGAGTAAAAATATCTTGACTTATATTTATTTAAAACCAACACACCTTAGATTATCAAAAATCAAAGAGAATTTACATATTTGTAATGTAGAATTTACATTGTATATTTAATAAGGCTTCTAGGAGATTCAAAATAGCAAGGAAATATACATTTAATCAAGACCCAGTCTGATAAATTGTCTTAGTATGATATTAAAATTGTCTAATTTAGTGTAAGATTTTACAACTATACCTTTGTATTAAATCTGAAATGTTTTCTGATATTTCAAGTCATATTAACAGCCTTAAAGAACTGTAACCAGTATGGGTCCTCGCACACTACAAACTAAAGTATCGGGCGATGGCTTAGTTTAATTGGGTTGCATACCGCCCACATCATGCAAAATAAACTGTTTTATTGTTTTTTAAATGGATTTAAAAACTTATAGAAACATGTTTTGGAATTTTAAAAACTTTTTTCTGAGCATGTGTTTTAAGTTTCATCGAAATTGGTTCAGTAGCTTAAGCTGTTATGTATAATTCTGTTGTCTGCAGCAGACCCATGCATCAGGACCCAAAAGGTCCAAATTAATAGTTTAAAAAGTAATTTTCACACCATCAAACATTTGGTAATACATTTGTATGTACATGTGTATGAGAAAGTAAAATTGCATTGTTTTAATATTTTGAATATAGTGTCAGTGAGAGCTTAAAATTATTTTATCAGAACTCAAGAAAACCTTTGATTAAAAATTACTTTTAATATAATAAGTAATATCCTAATACCACTGATAATAAGACTAAAGAAGGGTATATTAATCTATAAAAACCTTATTAAATTTATCTAAGACTTACCTCTTGCTCAATTTGGAGCTGTTTAAGGCGGAGTTTTTCAACCTCGTCCTGTGTCTGGGGCGTTTCCTTCCTTTCACTACAAGTTGCATCGCACCAAAATTTTTTCTCCTCAGCCTTAAAAAAATTATAAGAATATAAATTTGAAAAAATATAATTTTTCAAAAAATATTAATATAACTATTAAGACCCAGAGCAGTTTAGTGGTAAGAGATGTTAAGTGTCCATTCTATCAGATGAGTCCTTTGTACCAGTAATCAATTAAAAGTCTGTTGATATTGATTTGGTTTGATATAATTTTAAATTGAAATTAAACTAGATCAGTTTTAGGTACAGAGTTCTTTAAAGGATCAATTCTCTTACAATGATGTTTTAGAACAGGTTTAATGTTCAACACTAAAATAAAAAAAAATCGATATAAATTTTTTTCCCCCAGATAATTATGTTTGATAGATTTATTCTTTGAATGGTTAAGAAGTTAAATTTGAGTTCTTTCATTGTTCTTCACATTTTTTTTAGAGCTCTCAAAGCTGCTATATTCAAGATAATAAAACCTTTTTTCCTACCTGCAGGTTGCATTGTGCCATATAGGAGGCCTTGAGGGATTCATAATATTAAATAGAAAAATAAAAAAATATATTGTAAATTATGTAGAACTATGAATTTTGCATTTATAATTTCCCTTTCAATTATTGCTGATATTAAAAAGAGACTTCTTACCAAATTGTTGGCAAGGGTTACTTGCATAACAATTTTTATTTCTAAGTTAAGCTAAATATGACTGTGAGACCCCCAATTCAGTCCGGCACCCTATGACAATTATATCAGATTTTTTTAATAAAAGTTTAAATTCAAATACAATTGCTTTTTTTAAATACAAATACTAAAAAAAAAAAAGAAACTAATAAAGAACAATATAAAAAAAAAATATATATAAAAAAAAATAACAAATGATAAATTCAAACATAACAACAATTGTTGTTATTAAAGTTAATAACAACAATTAAATAACAATAACTACGAATCTTTTTATGTGATAAACTGTAATTAAGGAGTTTCTCCCATTCGTTGCTGAGACAGATTTTAAAAATACAAATAAAAAAAACACATTGATTGCCCTCAAAAGCTTGTATTATTTTATGATATATTTGTAAAGTATCAAAGCAATTTACTTGTTACAAATAATATTTGAATTGATTTATGTCAATTCTTAAATCAGTTAAGAAATCTTGATCACTTACTATGCTTAAGGCTTAGAAAGGGATTTTTTCTCTTTCCATCTATGGTAAAATCATATTCCACAAACAAACTCCAAACATTCATCTATTTTTGACTTTAGTTCAATGTTGTGCTCTTTTCAGTCTTTGTAAAAATGTTATACCCAAAGTGTGTGTAGCATTAATGAATTTTAAGAAACATTAGTTTGTTATCTTCTTTGCTAGATTAATAAAATGGGCAATTTGTGAAAAATGTATTCCACGAGGCATTCTTATTTTTTTATAAATGTCTTTACAGTATCTGGTTCAGTGCCTCCTTTTAAATACTCATTAAAAAACTTGTTTATTTAATCAATTTTTCAACCAAAATTAAGTTTAATAAAATGTTCAAAGTAAAAAGCTTTTTTGAGTATTTGCTAGGTAGTATCCTCTCTTTTTAAATTCCTCGAAGATTATAAAGATGAGATGTAGTCTTCATTGCAGGGTCCAAATTGTTATTTACTTAAAAGTAATTTGACAATGGGATATTATAATGTTAAACACATCACATGATATTCAAACACAGTCAAGAAAAATTAATTTCCAAAAAATAATATTTTGACTATATTTGTACCTTGTTAAAGAATAACATATGTACACATACATACATGCATATTATGTTAAGCACAATTAATTTTCTTCCACGTTATCTTTAATAATGCATTTACTCATTTCATTTTGGGCTAGGTTTCTCAATTAGAGTTTTATCAATACCCCTGCATAAGCAAGAGGTAATTTGAAGAAAAAAAATACTGGGCAATAACTTTTAATATTTCTTGAGTCTTAAAATATAATATTATACAATATTTCTTGTTTTTGTTTTTTGTTATCAACTGAGAAATTCCCAAATACTCAACGAATGATTATATATTTACGCACAGAATAGTCAGGGGCAATTTTGTTTCATTTCTGGTTGTTCCCTAGGTCATAATGGTTGACAAACTGTATTATAAATGATATTTGACTTCAAACACTATATAGTTTTCAAGTATTTACTAATTTTTCAAGAGTTTTCTCAACCATCTCAACCATTGGAAACAAACTTCTGAATTATGAGCATTCTCGACAATCAGGATATTTTGTTTTATGCAAAATATTCTTTCAGGTTTCCAGGGCATCCATTCCAGGGCATATTCTTGATGTAAAAGAAATTGAAAAACAACTTAAAAATAAGTAAATGAAAGTAGTTAAACATAATTATTACATACGTCGTGTTTGGAGACATTTTTCAGACTTAAACTCAGAAGACAACATTAAATACATAGAACTATAAGTAATAAATTTAAAGGCTTTGGTAGCAGGGAAACAATAACGTCTTCTACACTTCTAAACAACTACTGTTAACATAATTTCTGATGGATTTTAACAACATGTATTAATACATTAAAAAAAACCGATAACTTTTTAATAGGGGACAAACTGCATCAAAACCATCAAACAATAGTTTTGAGTAAGCAATACCCGAAGAGAAAATTTGTTAAGAAGAAAAAGAAAATTACTAAACCATAATATTTAACAATTAATAAAAAATGTTAATGTTAAAATAAAATTTTAAAAATGTCCATTTTTAATTGTAAAAAACAAACACTATATTAAAAATGGAAATGAGATGTATATATTTAACTTAAATAATAGACTTGCTAAAAAAAATTGTTTTATTTGTCATTTTAAACAATAATTTGTTATTTCTCGGCAATGTTATAGTACTTTTAATGAATTCAACAGATAAAATAATGTGAGAAAATAGCAAAAGAAATTAACAAGCCAAGTGGATTTAAAGGCTTTATTCATGTAGATTTTTGTGAGAGGTTTATAGGTAAATTAGTAACGCTTACAAAATAAATCTGCATATTGGTAAATTTACCACAAAAATAAAATACAGATTAATTTAGAAAGCACTTGAGATTTTATTTCACACAATGATTAGTAAATAAGGTAATCAAAATGTATCTGCATTTTATTTTAGTGATAATTTTGGCTTAGTTTATTCATGTTACTTATAATTACTAGTAAAATTTCTGATTTATTGATTATATAATGCTTAATAAACTAGCTAACTAGCTAAAAATTAAACGAGTTTTCCCAAAGCCAGGAAAACAAAAACATTTTGTTAAAAAAAAACTAACTATAAAGTATGATTTGTATAGTTTTATTTGTTGTTAGTAAGTAGATAAAAGATGGATTCCTTTTTCTCCCTTTAAAATGAGCCAGTGGGTAAAAAAATTACATATATCAATTTTGATTTAAAAATTGTATTTTAATCGTATTTAAAAAATAATTTCCACTCCTACTATAATATTGTTTTTACTTTTGTTTAGTATTGTTTTATATGAGTATTCTTTGCTTTAAAAGCATTTATTATGATTAAATAACAAATGTAGGTTATAGGGGAAGGTTAGGTTCCATTGAAAGGGTTCAATAGAATCCAGTTTTAGTTTCAGTAAAACTACTATATAAAGGGTTGAACAGGACCAACTTAATTAAAAAAAGGTTGTTATCTCTTTATCTTAGTTTTATTTTTGAGTAAACGGTTCTTTTAGTGTTTTTGGTTAGAAGTAAACAATTATTGTGTTTTAATGAGTGTTCATCATAATGTATGTTAATTATATGATCAGCAGTTATAGACACAAAACAAAGATGCTCAGCCAAAAAAATATCATTTTATAAAGTTATAAATTCAAGCCTACATTGATCAGTAAGCAAGGCAGTGCTGCCATGATGATACAGAGAATATAGTGCTAGATAAACTTTATTTATTTTCAATTGGTTTTGTTGAATATTATTGTTTAGGCATTTAAACTTTTAGATTGGGTTAATAAACAAAACACATAAAAGCACTCAGTAAAAAACGTGAGATGTAGTAGATTATTTGCATACCTTTTTATATCATGCTTTGAAAAGAAGCAATCACAACAAAGAGGTTAACAAAATCAGGCTATTATTCAAAGATTTAAAGAAAAGTTTGTTAAGAATGGAACACTCATATATAGAATTCATGTCGATAGACATACAATGGGTGACTGAAGGGAAGACAGGGGTGACATGGGGTTAAAGTATTACCATGCTGACCCCTCCACTCGACTCATATCTCTAAAACAACCTAAAAATCACTTTCAAATCAAGACGATAATATAACAATAATTGTAATTATAAATAACTTATGGAAAAGTAGTGCCTGGCAGTATAAAGAGGAAGTGGCGTGAAGAAACGATTTTGGGATCTAATTAAACTAGTTTTCGACCGATTGGGCATCACCTTAAGGTAGGAACTGGAGCAGAAATAAAAAGATAAACTCGCCTAATAAAATCCAAGAATCAAATATATATAAAAAAGTAACAACTGTAAAATATCAATCGGAATAAAAATACTTTGAGTAACTAGGAACATTAGATTGTTAACTTTTTTTTATGCAAGTTTGCATTTGAAGATTTTTTTTTTTTTTTAAAGGCAACAGTATAAGAGCGGGTTGGATTCGGCCAAGTCTAAAAGGTAAATATAAACAGGACGCAAAGGTAAATTAGTAAAGGGGGATATAGTGACAGAAGGTGGCGCCTGACTGACTGAATACAGGGTAGGCAACCGTCCAACTACCAAAAAACTCTGGTCTATATCTGGAACAGATGGGGTCTGGGCAGCCCCCTCCCTTAGCCACCTACACCTCAGACTCCCCACTACTTCCTTGCAACTAAATATTGTACCTTTGTGGTCAGACGTTCAGTACTGTTCATTCTACACATCACTTTATTATTACATAGAGCAAAGATTCAGCAGACATTTAAATCAAAACTTATAGTCAAAACAAACATTGTAACAATCTACTTAAGAATGATATATACAACAACTACACTGTTTTAAATTACTTCTAAGCAAATTTATTATTTTAGAACAATTTGAAGAAAAAAGAGAAAACGGTGTTAGATCTTAGATATAATGTAATGATTACATTATCAGATGGATCTCAATATGTTACGTAGTTAAATACCAGGTGCCTGTGAAAAATCATTATACCAGTCTGTGGTGTTTTAATCATGAATAAATTATTCCTCTAAAACACTTGAGAGATTGTATTTATGTATTTACAATACACCTCGCAAACTATGAACATCTTAATCTCGGCATAAGAAGCAACTTACATGACTGGCATCGTTTTATTTTCTTATTCATTTAAACATTAAACACTTCTAATTGTAAAACTAATAACTTAAACAATCACTTAATTTTTATCAATTACCAACTTTCCTTGGTTAATTCGTTTTTTCAATATATTATTTTTATATTATTATTTTATATA
>KZ651164.1:59119-90268 GCA_001010745.2 Gerris buenoi | reverse complement strand
AAAAATCAGATGATTACTTTTAAAGATATAGCTGTAAATAAATGTATGTTTGTGTGCATGTAGAAGATGAACAAATAAGCGCAGAAGGTTGAAACTTATATGGGACCAACAATGGACTATGTATAACCTACCACCAAAATTTCATTAAAATTGGACGTGTAGTTTTTAAGATATGGTGGTTCGCAAAAATTTGTGACAGACCGACAGACAGACACGGAACCAAAAATGTTCCCTGATGTCTGAAACGGATTTCTGTCTTGGAATTTTTGAAATCGGAGACCTAAAATTTTTTCGTTCATCAAACGATCACATAGCTTCCGTTACCTTCGGTAAGCTCGGAAGCAAAATAACTTTATTGCATAATATATTATAAGAATAAAAATATTTGAGTTTACCACATTTTTGCGAGTTGTGCATTGGCACATTAAATGTTTATCTTCTATATATTTTTCCTGTTTAGATAAAGAAGTTATGCTAGTATTTCAAATTTTGACTTTTTAACTTAAATGGTTTGGAAGATAGGAACCAAAGAGCAAAGGATGGATACACACATCACCCTTGGCATAAGGGTTTTGAGAAGATGAAACCCTAAAAATTAGGATTTAGAATAAGCACATAATACATTTCCATCTAAAGCTGATTTATCCTAAAGATTTTAATATCCACACAAATACATAAGCAATACAATTTTGACATTTAAAGAAATTTACTTACAAGATTGATTGTTAGTAGTATCACTAAGGGAGAGTTGAAGAGGAAAATTAGGAACATCACAAATACCATGTCCACCAATCTATAAGAAACATTAACAGAATTAATATTAACAACTTAATTAGATGGGTTGATCAGCGTAGTAAATCATTGTTTAGAAGATACTATCTCTTCATTATTAATTAGATATTACTTTTGGCTTTGTAAAAAAAATAGTTATTATCAGAGAATGGCGGAGAAAACAGGATGAAAAGGAAATAAAGCTATAGAAGTGGATGTACAAACTTAAGAACATGATTATAAACAGTTAAATATATCCTTGATACAAGATTAAGAAACTGATAATAAACATTGGAATTTGACGCTCAAATTGATCTTTTACTCTTCTATCTCTTTATTTCTCTATTCTCTTTATTTTATTTCTCCAACCTATTTCATCAGCATTTGATGAGAGTCATTAATTGCCATTGTTCAAATTACTAAACTCAACTCCAACTTATTATTTAATCTTTAAATAAATTATGACAGAAAAACTTACCGATGCTGAGGTTGAAATATTTGACAAATTAGCAAGATTTTCAGTTGAAAGTGCTTGATTTCTGGCTAAAGCATGAGCCAAGTTAGTATTTACAGCATCAAGATTATCCATTTCTTTTAAGATTTGATCATGAAATGATAAGGATCCCATCTAAAAAATAAAAAGTCATTAGTGCAAATGGTTAAAATTAATCTGGAGCTGTCTACAGGCAACTTTCGATGAACCATCAAAATGTCAAAAAAGTCAGATAAGTACTTAAGAAGATATAAGTTTGTGCGCAGAAGGTTGAAACTTATATGGGACTAACAATGGGCTAATTATATGACCTACCATCCAAATTTTAATAAAATTGGAAGAGTAGTTTTTAAAAATGTTCCTTGATGTCTGAGACGGATTTCTGTCTTGGAATTTTTGATATTGGAGACCTAAAATTTTTTTTTTCTTCTGAAGGATCACATAGCTTCCATTACCTTTGATAAGCTCGGAAATAAAAGAAATGTTTTCCATTTTGCAAAGAAAAAAAAAAAAAATAAAAAATGTTTACCATAAAGATGAGTTTTGGTTATAACTATAGTAAATAATAAATCTTATTATAATATAAGGTATGCAAAGTAAAAAAAGAACAAAACCTCAATTTAACCATTGCATTAGAAATAATATGTCTCACCTGCGCAGGATTTGAAGAAACAGAAGTAAAAGATACACCTTCATAGAACAATTTTTGCAAATTTTTCTCTGATGATGATCTTCTTTTTGATTTAGCATTTCGTTGTATAAAATTCACATTAGCATACGGTTGAAGCAAAGTAAAGCCTGATGACGAATCTGAATTTTCAGCAGGCAAGTCAGGTTTCTTTAAGTTTGAAGTAAAATTTATTTCATGGTACTGATTTGAAGTACCAGGTAAACTAATACACTTCTCGGGTTTTTTCAATTTAGGCGAGCTTTCCCTAATTTCATGTTTGTCTGAAAATTTCTCAGTTAATTCATGAGTAACTGGTGGCTCAAGGTTGAAAAATTGACCAGATTGTCGCCTTAGCCTATATGGATTGTCAATGGTTTTCTTGACATTTTGCTCAGTATCTGAATGGATATTCATTCTTCCAGTCGATCTATTCCTGAATCTTTCAGATCCACTATTAGATATGTCAGATAAATTACTATGAAGAGATTGACTAGATGCTTTTAACTTTTTCTCAGAGAAAGCTTTCAATGGCACTGCTTCCATTTGACCACTCTTGACAGAAGCGAGATCTTCAAATGAAGAATATTTTTTACTTTGTCCTAAAGTATTTCCGCTTAAAGGATTGTCTAGATCAAAATTGTATTTATGTTCTGAAGTTTCATTATTTCCTAAAGGAAAGACAGTAGGTTTGTCATTTCTACTTCTCTTAGACGATTCAGTCTTAATTCCTAAACTGTTCTCAGATTTTGAAGTCAATGGATTTTCAGCATAATTAGAATGACTTTTATTCAAACTAGCTTCCAAAGACTCCTTGATAGATTTTAAATCACTGATTGAATCATGTTTTGATAAGTGGTGGCTAGAATTTGATTTGCTACACTTTTCTGACACCTCTCTCAGTGGTTGAGATGACTGAATGCTTCTTTTAAAAGAGATATGAGAATAACTTTTAGATGAACCTGGAGATCCAACATTACTAACTTTATCAGATATTTCGGACACAGATTGAGACAGTGCAACATTACTATTACTCTTTTTCTTTTCCAATAAAGGTGGGGTTCTTATTTGCAATCCTTCGATAGAATTGGTATCCAATTTGATATCAGTAAATTGTATCTTAGAATCTATTGGCTGTGAAGAAACTTTAGAATCATTATTAGCGATAACTTCAGTTTCCCCAACATTTTGGGTTGAAAGTAATTCAACATTAAGAGCTAAGTTCTCCACATTGTCCGGCAGTTTAAGAGGATCAGTTGAAAGGCTTTCTGATATAGTAGTATCACTTTTACCACCACTTATCTTGTCTAGAGTATGAAATACTTTTTCTTCCTTTGCCTCCGTATTAATTAAACTTCTATCACTTTTAAGAGATTTACTAGAACTTCTTTTTGAAGGAGACAAATAAGTACTTGTAAATTTAATATCTTCGTTTTCCGAAGGGAATTCATGTGGAATTTTTTGAACTTGAGTTTGAGGTGAAGATAAAAGTTGAGCACTGAGACCTCTTTCAAATATTTCACGTTCTAAGAAAGCTTGAACTTCTTGAGCAGATGACTGTTGAATAAAATCAAGTTTTCTTCTTGCAGATAATTCAGGATTTAAAGGGCTGCCGGATAAATTATCAAATGCAGAAAAGAGCTCATTAATCTGAAACCAAACAACCAGTTAGTATAACTAAAACTTAAGAGAGAGAACAGCCCAAAGTAAAGGGAATAATAAGACGGATACTTATAACGAAATAACTATACTCATGCCATTATACTTAGTACATCTGACAGCTCAGATTGGCCAACCTATGTGAGGGAAAAAATAAAACCACTAGGTGGTTATCTTAAGATTATCCAGTGATATTTTTGTTTGCCTAGTTACTACGACCAACTACCCGCCAAAATCTCGATGGCTCCTCTGCAGTTATTTTTTTGATTTCCCCGTGCTGTCAGAATAACAAAGTACAATGACATGAGTATAAATAAGAGCATTCTAACTTTAACCTTCACACTTCACATAAATAAAAATAAAGCAAATTTTAAATAGTAGAAAGTAACATTTCATCACAATCAACTCAAATATATGATTAAACAGAGACACACCTCTGACAATACAAAGAGAATGAAGACCTATTTTTACCACTTTCATTATCAGTTAAAATATAACTGTTTATTTATTTATTTTTGAGTTCTTAACATTATATTCAGTTTATATCAGTGACCGTAATTACAAAAATTCTAAATTGTTTCAGGTTTAGAAGATTTATAGTGAAAATAGCATGTTTTTTGTTATGTCTAGTTATGTAAAATTATGGTGCTTAAAGCCTCGATTACACAGGGCTACTTTACACGCTACTCGCTGGCGAGTAAACTCGCTCCGTCTAATATAGCTAGCTAATAAACTTGCTACTCGCTCAACATGAGCGAGTAAAGTTAAACGCTGGGCTAATTTACACGCTACTCGCTGGCGAGTTTGCTCTCTGTGAGTAAACTCGCTCCGTCTAATATAGTTAAGCTAGTAAACTCGCTCACTGACTACTGATAAAGTGTTGACTACACTAGCTCCGAAACGGGGGAATATGGCGAATTTACTCACTACTCCCTAGCGATTTTACTCGCTGTGTGTAATTAACTGCTCCAGAGCGAGCTCGTTTAATCGAGGCTTAACCAAAGTAAACAATAAAAAAAACTACTGTGCTGGCGAGACAAGTAGAAATAGGAATGAGAAAGAGTAAGGTTAAATATTACCCATACACGATCAAACTTACTTGAAAAACTTGGCATGTCAAGCCATATAATAAGAAAAGTAATAAACCAAGTAAATATAAGACTAATCCCATTGAACCAAAAATCAAAATGTTCTGTCTCTTTTTAAGCAATTAAATGTCTGAATTTGATAATCATTATTATCAATATCATTAAATTATAATTTAATTTACTATACAGAGTTTAACAATTTATTTTCATACATTCAAATGAAATATGGAATACTTACTAAGCTCGTTTTTTGTGCCTGAGAACTATACTTCTTTGAAAGATCAGCATTTTCAATTAAACAATATGAAATATCTTTCCACCCATCTGAAGTCTTTGTATCTTTTTTAATTTCTTGATTTTTATCTGAAATATAATAGTAGATTATCAATTTTATTTATTACATTGCAAACTAAATTAAGGTAGAAATTAAAAAAGCAAACCGTTAAAAGGTATAAAAATACAAACCGGGTTCTAATAAATCAGATAGACTGGAGCTGAATGCTTGTACGGCAGAATCTTTGGCTTGAACTGACTTAGAAGATCCTCCAGGCTCATTTGTTTTAGAATCACCAACAAGTTTAAAATGTTCAGTTAACAATTTCATTTGTTGGCTGACTTGATTCATAAATTCATTTGTAGCCTCCAGGCCTTGTTTAATCTCTTCCTGTAAAATCATATTTACTTCATCGGCCTTTCCAACTTGACTTTCAGAGGCGGCTCGTTTACATTTCAATGCTTGCGAACCTGATGCATTAGATTGACTCCTTATTACTTGAGCATCTGACACTGTCCTTGCAACTTTTGGAGCTTGAGAAATATGACCTTGTTTCGCTTTCCATACCTCATATTTTCCTCCTGCATTGTGATTTGTTTGTTTCATCTCGCCAATATTTTCATTTATGAATTCCATGGGAAAATTAACATCATCATAAAAACCTTTTGGATGTAACGGTTCAGCCGGTGGTTTATCTTTTGCTTTTTTCACAAGAAATCCTTCAGACCTTTTTGGTTTAGTAATAGCTACTTCATTTTTACTTGATTTCTCAGGAGCAGTGATTAACACAAGCTCAGATATATCTTGTTTAGCAACACCATCGCCAGCAGATCCAAGACCAATCCATTCGGGTTGTTCCTAAAATAATTAAAAAATAAATAAAATTTAAATGTATTATGATTTGATCAAAACATCATAACAGAAGTAAAACGTTAATAATAGACTTATTTCCTGTCAAAAATATTTAAAATTACTGTATTGGTTTTTTTTTATGATTTAAGTTTCTCCACTAGTGGCCACTTCTGACGACTCTTGCCACTTTCTACTTAAGTTCTAATTAACACATGCACGTTTGTGTAGTGGAAACCATACTTAAATACAGGCTATGATATGATAAAGTAGATAGGACAATAAACTTTTAGTCAAAGATTTTTATGAAGTCATTAGACAATTTGACAGAGCTAAATGAAGTTATTACATATTATTTTAGTACTTAAAACTCTTCAACGTAAATGCAAATTATTAGACTTCCAGCAAGTTAGATTAACTTTTATAAGAGACCATTATAGTAGTGAAAATTAAATGATATAATCACCATTTATAAAATTTGAACCCACTGATATGACACAATCTAGACATAATAATATGACTAGATTAATATACAATATAATAGCATTTTCAATTATTTAAAAATGCACAGAACTGATTTTTATACAGAGATAATCATAGACTCCCTTTAACTCTAGAATTTTGTTACTAGTTAACTCATTTCAGTAAATTATAAGCTTCCACAGTCGAAAATAGAAGGCATTTTCAAAGCACCTGCCAACATATTGGACTTATAAACTATTTTTTCATTATTTTGTACCAAACATGTCATTGAATTTCTCCCCAAAAATCATGAAATAGCTTAGTTTATTATAAATTTATATTAAAATTATTGGCACAAGTCTCAAATATAAATATTTTTTGATCATTTGATGATCATTGTTAATTTAAAAAGCTAACTATGTTATGTAATAAATAGCTAAATGTAATAACACAAGTTAAAACTTACATTTTTTGTTCTTTTATTTGAATTTTTCAATATATTAAGTTGTTTACTTCGTAGCTCTTGAAGTTTAAGTTTAATTTCTGAGCGGTCTTTATTTTTTGTTTTCTCTTCTTTAGCAACTTGAGCCTGCTGTTGCCTCTCATTCCTTTTTTGTTTGATAAAATCTCTTGTTGCTTTGATATCATAATGGCGTTCTTTTTTGGGCTTCTCAGAAGAGGCTAGAAAAATAAGATAAAAATGGAGAGTTTATTCCTGAGAGGTGAGACAAGTTTTACACTAATGATTGCCCTTCTTGTACTAACCTAATGTAGGTATATCAGAATTTAAATAGTAATTTAAAAGGAACTACATATTTACCTTCTTCTAATTTAGGAGCTTCTGGATTTTTCAGCTTTTCATTTTTCAAAGGCTTCTTTCCAGGTTTCTGTTTAATTTTGTCATCTGAAGGCAGGATTTGACTGGTATTTATCAAATCTTTATTATTTTCAATTTCTCTCTTATCTGCATCCTCGTTAGTTTGAATTTGTGTATTCTTCAAAGATTTACGTCTTTCTGATGATTGAGCAATTTTAGGACTAGTTAAATGAGCATGGTGAGAAGACACAGAACTAGAGGGTCTATTCAACATGATATTATCTAAATTTACCTACAATTAAATAAAATTTTCAAATTAGAAAAAAGTAATAAAATAAAGGATATAATTATTTAGTTAATAACACATCATTACTTGTGTAGTTTGAACTTCTTGCTCCTTAGTATTTTTTAAGCGTGGAGGTTTGCTTGGAGCCTTTTTCTCAACTGCACTTAAGGGCCTTATAGATTTAACCGTATTTTTTTCTGAAGCCCTTTTAGAAATTTTATCATCTGTTGAAACAAAAAAAGGCATACATTATTTGAATTTCACTTTACCTTATCGTATAAATTATAAATACTAATAAGTAAAAAAAAGTAAAACAGTTTGGCACTTCTTTTTTTTATAAAATTACAAAAGTTTACATAATAAAATGGTACATAATAATACAACTCAAAGTCAAAAGTCAATATCATTCAGCAGAATTGACAAATTTTAACAGAATAGTTCAACAAAATCCGAGGACACCCTATCTGTACAACCTGGCCCAATTAGTTCCAAGGTTGGATATGGGCAAATAGTGACACCGCTTCACCATTGGCAATGATCTTCAAATTTTTTAGGCTTAAAGGTATTAAAAGGCTGGTCAAAGAAAATGACCAGCCTTACAATGCCTATCCAAAAGTCAAAGGAGACACCTTCCTTCCCAAGGTACATTGGGCCAATGTATACTCTGTCTATACCTGGTGCTTCATTGCAGAAGGGGAAGGAAAACATTAAAAAGAAATACTTGAAAACGACTATTGAACCAGGCTGAAGATAAGTAAGGCCCTAGTTTAACATTAAACTAAACTAAAACCCTAATTATCCAGAGCTATTGGAATCAAGGTCCGTACGGGGTAATCAAATATTCATAAAATAGGATTGCAACTTAAAATCAGGTATTTTCAAAGGAAACACGTCAATTAACAATTAAACAAACTCTTAATTTCATAAACTTAATACAATTATTTACAGATTAAAAACATGCAGAGTAAATATTAGAATTTTTAGTACACAGTGAAAACAATGTCTATTATTTTTATCTGTTTCAATTAGCTACATAGCTTCAGAGCTAATTCAGATAGTCTGAGTTATACTGTATTGTATTTACTGTCCACATTCCGTCCCAATAAAAGTAATAAGTAAATAAAGTTTTGGTCAATAGCAAAATTATAATATTGATAAATGAGAGATAGTAAAGGAACAGTTATTTTACGTGATACCAACCTGTACTGCTTGATAATTTAGCGACTTTAACATGCTTCACGGATTTCGGAATGGTTTCATTATTTGAATTAAAATTAGACGTTGAACTCGTGTGAGGTAAGGAACCTCTTGCAGATAAATTGAGTTCACTCAACCACTTTCTTTGTCTAATGGCTTCGTCGTTAAGTTCACTAATCACATTCTTTTGGTCATTGAGCCACTTTAGTTGATTCACAGCCATAAGTCGAACATATTCATCCATTATAACAACTATTGTAATAAACTATAAAGTAAAACCCTGTAATAGTCTATATTTTACCACAAAACCTACTCAGGCTCATGTATATACAATACATTTATTTTCATGACACATTATAGTGACTAGTAACTAGTTTCACTTTAATAAGATTTAACTTTTAACTAAAAAACTACAAACTTAATTTACAAATTAACTATCCAGGACAAAATTCCAAACAAATCCGTTAATGAAAACCTAAAAGTAGGTTATACATAACTACAAGAAAGAAAAAAAGAGGAATGAAATACTTACGCCGTATTCAAAAACGATTAGAATGGCTCTGTATCTTTACCATCAACTAAAGTAGTAACGATTAGGTAAAATCAATAATTTAAAATTAACAAGTCATAAAAATTGCAAAACGTAATATAAATCAAACTGTTTGAACGATAAAAGAGAACTTAAAAAAAGTGCCAGAAACTAGAAACCGATGGAAAAACGTCAAACGTCAACGTTATTTTCCGCGGGAAAAGAATATATACATTATAAAGTATTAAACAAAGATTTAGACTGCAGCATCCTGCAGTTGTCACAAAAACTATCGCCTTTTCTTAATAAAACAATTGATACGTTAAATTAAATATGTAATGCATTTTTAATCACAATGAAATCATATGTATTTGAAATAATACGAAATTACAGTAAGTTTCTTTTACCCACCAAAACGAGAATCAAAATCGTCGGAACCGTTTTCGAGAAATAATTTTTTTTTCATTTTTTTTTCGGAATTTTTGGGGGGTAGCGCCCTCAAATTTGGAGTTAAAATTCATTTCTCGATTTCGCCATGGGGTATGATGGTTTTTCTGAACAGTATGCCAAATTTCGTCAGAATCGGCCCAGTAGTTTAGGCTCCAGGCGTCTGCACGGACAGAATTTTTTTAAAAAACACATTTTTGATCTCAGGGGACCTCAAAACATGTAAATCCATCAAAATCGAATTTTCGCGCCATCACAATACTTTCTCTTTATATGAGAAAATAAAAAAAAGATGTTACATTACAGGCATTAATTACTCATAGTAATCCCGATGGCTTGTTTAGGAAATAAAGTATTGGTAATTTGACCCCCCCCCCCTCCATGTTCAATGAGCATTTATTTAGATTCTCAAGTATAATGTATAACATATTTTTTATTAAACTATATTTTGTTATAACTCAATATCAATGAGTAAAGCTAAAATAGAGAACCTTTTTGATGATTTACCACAGTTGCTTGAATTTAGATTAAAATATTCATAGAACCTTAACCAGATTATTACACTTGTTCAGTTAACCATCCGCCCAGAACATGATTTGCACCCCCCATTTACATTACATTTTTAGATTATTTCATTACATGTTGTAGAATTACACTTAGAAAACACAATTAAAGACCTTTATAACTATCCTATCCATTTATAAAAATTATCATTGAAGTACTAGAACAGCAGTAAAAATTACAGGATTTGATTGAACACCAGGTAATTTAACAAACAAGAAAAAAATCGAACCAAATGTGGAATACTAGTAGATTTTACCGACAGATAGAAAAAAAGATGTATCGGAGCAGTAACTGTCTCTTCTTTATGCTTAGATGTCCACTGAAATTGACTTCAGGCAGTGGCGGCGATAGGATGTCCAAAGACCCTGTGGCGCAGGAGGGCCCTGGGGATCTCGGGGCCCCTGGAAGGGAAATAGAGGGGCCCCCACTAAAAGTTTGCAGGGGGCCCCCCAATATCTTAACGCTGCCATTGACTTCAGGCCATGTTCACTTAAAGTGACTAGCAAATATTTAGTAAACTATAGCGGTGAAAAATACTGATGTTCCCAGCAGAGGGCAATTTCATGTTTAGTTGCCAATATAATTGTTTTTCTTATACTAAAGGATATGAAACAAAGTGTAATATTAACAATAACATTCTATATTTTTTCAGGTTTTACATCCAAAATATTTATAATATTAACAAAAATAAGTCAAAAATGGGGAAATCATTATAATTTAGAAATTGTATCAGCTAAAAGAGAGTTAGTTAAATTTTCTAAATCATGTTTGCTTCTTCTCGATTTCTTTTTCTTTGATTTTTTCACAAAGCTATCATCACTTTCAGATTTTACTGGAGAATCAGACCTCTTCCGTTTTTTACCTTTACTCTCTTCAGTGCTCGGACTTATTTCGGCTTTAATTTCTGCTTCTCCTTCAGATAATGATAGTCTTTTTTTACTTTTTGCTGCTTTGAAATCCAATTCGAGTTTCTCTTCTTTGTGTAAAATATCTGTTTTATTCTTGCTTTTCTTCTTTGAAGAACTCAGTTTCGGACTAAAATTACTCATAGCTTGTTCCAATAACGATGATGTAAGTTCTTCAACTGAAGGTTCCCTTTTAACCTTCTCCAAACTGAATGTTTCATTTTTATCTAAGCTATGTTTAGATTTGGACTTCTTACTTAAAGAAGAGCTTTCAGTTCTTTGAGGAGACACTCTCTCTTTTTTAATATGATCAATAGGGACGGGTAACAAAGAATCTTCTAAACTTGATTTATTTAAGTATTGGAAATCGTCTTCTGTTTCGAGGCTGTATTTTTCTTTTTTAATTTTCTTACTCGGTGGAGGAGTTGAGCAACCGGAATCATCAACTATGCCGTACTTCTCACTTTTCTTTCTTTTACCTTTTGCTACTTGAACATTAGAACTTAATAGCTCGGAAATTTTATCAGGATCATGGTAACTTGTGACTTCATTTTGTGAATAATCTTCCGAAGAATTTTCTTTGGATTTTCGCTTTTTCTTTTTTATTTTAGTAGCGGAGTCCTCAATAGAATCCTGACAACAACCACTGTCAGCTTCCTCTTCAAGATAATCAGAGCTAAAAATAAAAAAAAATAAATCTGTAATACAGTAATAAATAGTAAAATGGAATAATTCATTTAAACAAACAATATATAAATATAACTATTAAACACATATAGCATTAAGGGACTTACTCTTTTCTCACAATAATCCCACTTATATAAGGAACCCTACTAGAGAAATCCACTTTTGATACAGTAAAATCCAATTGATTGCCAATCTGAACAGATCCATGAGTACGTAGCCAAATACTCAAATCGTCTCCTACATTCCTTGGTTTAGGAATAGAAGCATTAAATGCTGTGTGGATTAAACATCCAATATGTTCCTTGCTCTTTTTATTTATAAGACCTAAAAGAAGCGTACAAAAAATGTATAAGCTAGTTGAACTAGACTGACACAAAGTTACAAAATATTTTAATAAAAACAAATTTAATGGTTTTTTTTTTTAGAAGATAATCTGCTTTTTATACATACTTCAACACAATTTTTACATCCAACACCAAATTCAAAAACAAACTGATTAAATATGGGAGCGATTATTCCAAGTAAGGAAAAAAGTTGGTTTTTAAGATATGGGTAATTTCTCAGAGCAAGTAAGGGTAGAGGGAGCAATGCGATTTGAAAAGTGGTTCATTATGCTCCCCCCATATACTAACACTTTCAAGCGAGCTCAATCCGAACTAAAGTGATCACAGGTCCTTGTCTTATTGGTCTATTCCTTGTCTTTCTGTCCCCACAGACGGTTGTCAACAAATCCTTATCAGTAGCATATATTTGATACCCCACTCAAAGAAGATTGCTATTGGTTATCTAGGAACTGTTACACGTTTATTAACGACGTTACTGCCCTTAGATTTATTAATAAGGTTTACAACAAACATTAAAGTACATATTTATGAAGAAAACTGTATTAAAAATAAAAATATTAAATGTCGTAAGAAAATATCACTTATTCTTACAGCTGAAATCAGATAAATTTCGAGTTTTTATTGAGATATCGATATTGTTTCACCAAACTGCCGCTTGAAAGTGTTAGTATATGGGGGGAGCATAATGAACCACTTTTTGAGACCCAGATTCTATAGTATTGTTCCCTCTACCCTTCCTTGCTCTGAGGGTAATTCACAGAGATAAAGAGTAACCAGTGTCACAGGAGGGGGCTTTGTTAGATAAACATTATCATCTCATCTAACCGACTCTCCATTCGATATCGGTGTCTGCATTTCAAAGCCAAGTTAAAGGGCTCTTACTTGGGTGTCTCATTTTTATTTCAGACTGTAATAAATAAGGTGTATGTATTTTTTTTTTTTTCATTCTGAGAAGCGAAATCTTTTTTGTGTTAAAAGAAGAAAACGTATGAAAATACCTAGTATTTTGTCAGGACCACAATATTTGTTTTTTAACGTACTTCACTGTATGTCTAAATATTCTTGTTGTTTTTTTTATTTCATTTTCTAGGGTTAATGACCTTAAAGGAGCTTTAAATTTAAACAAGGATAAAATTAACCTAGCTGTTTTACCAGTGATATTCGATATGATATTATTCATATTCTGAATAGTTGAATTCATAAAAGCTTACTGTGTAACAATAAAAAGTAAAATTTACCAGTTAGATTTTTCCCAACAGCAGGAGTAAATAGATAAATATCAGCTATATAACTCAAATCAATTTTGCTACTATCTGAATGCTGAAGATAATTAATCACTTTAATATTGCTGTGTCCAAGAATGATACCATTCAACCTATAACAAAAAAAATAAAAATAATTATAGTGAAGCCAACATACTTTGTTATTCTGAAAGTGCAGGAAATAATAATAATAAAAAGCAGGCTGGGAGCTATGCTCATGAAATTAAACTTTTAAACTCTGACAGCAAGGGAAAACTGGTACTGTTTACAGAATCGAAGTGCAAGATTAATTTTTTTGCCCTAGAATTTTTTTGACTGCTCCGAGCGGTGCTCTACTCATTTTCTAAAGAAAATAACCCTTCTCCATATAGACCTGGTAGAGGTCCAAATCAAAGTACAAAATTCGATGGTACTGTACAATTCACTTTAGCCTAATTACTAATAAATTAGTCTTTAATACTGATATTTTGATAGTGATAAGGATGAGACACTACTAAGGTTACTTCAACCGTTCAACCTATTTTAATTTAATTAAGGATATAATTATAATATAACTGATATGATAAACATCCCAATTGTATCTCAAATTTGTAGGGCTAGGTTGGATAAGACAGATTTGCCAAGATCTAATGTTTTATAAGATCCATTCGATTATTTAAGTTTTGGTAGTTTTTGTACTACGAAAACTATTTAAATCAAATTATAAATCAAACAAATTATGCGGAGGGCCCGGGTTCAAGTCCCGGCGCTGGAGTCTATTTTTCTCTGCTTGTCTCCCATAATTAATAATGATTATAATTTGATTTTAATTAAGATCCATTCGGTAAATCTTAAGAGACCGGGTGCCTCTCGTTTGAGGTTAGATTTGATACTATGTTTTAAACTTTGTAAGCCCTAGTAGAATTTTTAATGGCCACTCCGCACCGCTTCGCGGTGCTCCACTCATTTTCTGAAGAAAAACAACCCTCCTGCATATAGACCAGGTAGAGGTCCAACTCGAATAATTTGAATTTCAATCTAAACCTCAAACGGAGTGGCCACCGGTCTCTTAAGATCAACCGATCCATTCTGTACTAAATCATTAATGGTTAAATTTAAGTAATTTCTTTGCATAATAAAGGTGGCACACTGTAACATGTAACTAAGACCTGAAAAATGTGGCATTCTAGTTAGAGTTAAAATAAAATGAAAAATGGTAAATGTATTGGCAATCATTCAAAAGATTTTTATAATGAAGTAAAAATGGAGGGTATCAAACGCCTGATCACAGAGAGAGGCAACGTACGATATTGTACACTTTATAAGAAAAATAATCAAATATTTACTTACTCAGGATCATACTTGGACACTTTGTTGTCAAGTAGTTCTTTAACAGCGTGTTTTAAGTAGCCCAGGTGAAAAGGCAACAACGAAAGTTTTCCTTTAAAATTATTTACAACTGTAACGCAACTGCTTTCCGACTCAAGCAGGGAATTTAAGTGAGATATTTGAAAGGTAATTTTCTTCTTTAACATTGTCAGTAGGGCCGTAAAATAATTTCAAATAATAAAATAAAATCCTCTACTCTCTATAAAGTCTCCCAAGGTCTAGAAACAGATACAAAAGACGACAGACAAACAAAAAAAAATAATGCATGGAAGACACATGAAAACAATATTTCTTCTTCTTCTTTGATTGTTATTGAAGAACCATATCAGTTAAGAATCTAAATGTAGATCTAGCTTCAGAGCCCTAGGAAAGAACTTATCAAAGCAGTTTGTCAGCCCCCAAATTGTTTTGAACATGTATACCAAATTTCATCAAAATTGGCATAGTAGTTTAGGCTCCACATGTCTGCACAGATAAAAACCACTTTTTTGGACTCAAAGGACCTCAATCATAAATTCATCAAAATCGAATATTTTCACGCCAAGACAATACCTACTTTCTTTTCATATTCTAGATATATGAGAAAGTAAAACTTCCTATTAATTGTTTACTGATCCTCACTATCCTCAATTTTTATTTAATTTACAGTCAATTTCCATAACCCCTAATAAGATAGTTATGAAGGCTAAATGTATACATTTGTCCACTTGTTGACAAATTATAAATTTGTCTACTCGTCCACTCCAGTTGAAAATGTAACCGACAAATGATACAATTATGTAAACAAAAAATATTGGTGCAAACAAATAAAAAAAGTACAGTGCATATATTTATCACTAACACTACGATGTATATATTTATAAAACAAGACCATGATATAAAACCGTAACACACGTTTTATTTACAGAAAAACACTTGTCACGCACTATTTTTAGATGCCATAAAAATATGTTTCCTGCTTAAAAATAATTCCCTAAAATATATTTTATTTCATCGTACAAAACAAGTGTGATGGCACCGCCTGTTGCCCTCAATATATTTGCCATTGATCCTTTGAAAAATGCTTGAGTTCCTCCTGATCGAAATGTTTCCACCCAACAGTGAAGTGTATTTCTGAAAGACAGTTTAAAATTCAGATAGAGACAAAAATATTCAAACCCTTAAGTAAAACCTTTCGTAGGAGAGGAACATCAAAATTTAACTAGATTTTCAGCTCAAAACAAAGAATCCTTTAACTTTGAGAAGAAAATATTTTTATCTTTTACTCATACAAAACTAATATTAATGGTCATTATAAAATCTACCAGGCCAGCCAAGAATTATGATAGAAATTATTATTTTGCAGATTTCTTGAGACTCTTTTATACATTTGCTAATGTAATATTTTATTTTAATCGTGATATTTTAGTGACTTTTGAATACATCCATTAACAAGATTTGGAGTGGGCATCACCTCGGGGAGCTCATATAGAGGGGTATGATGGTGCAAGCTGCGTCATCAGACTTTTAGGGGGAAATCTAATTTTTGGATATTTTTCAGGGATTNCTTGGGGGGATGGGCATGCCCTGGTTTTTTACCTGAAAATGACCTCAATTTAAAAGAGTCAATAATAAAAAAAATTGACTATACTAGGTAAATAAACCACTGAACATGTACTTATAAATTTGATCTTCTTTCTTAAGTCCAGATTGCATCATCATTCGACGTCTTACAGTATCAAAAGGATAGGAAAAAAATCCAGCAGCAATAGTGGTAAGCTAAAAAAATGTAGGAAACAAAATATGTAATATAGAATAAAGCTTATATACAAATTAAGTAGCTAAATAGGTACCTATGAATACTAGAGCAACGATAGCGCACTACCCTCATTTTACTATTTACACAGATTTTTCATTACACACAAAAATGATTCTTTGTAAAAAATGATACTTTCAATATTGCTTTAGGTTGTAAATAATCATCTGACATTCAGTTTCCCTAGGTGCTAAACTAATACCCTTATATTTGCTTCATTTGTTTTAAATATTTTCTTCGATAACACATACGAGTACAATGGTAAAAAAAAAAGAAAAAAGAAACGGACTACCATAGGAATTAAAACTTAATTATTCTCTTAACCTGCCAGTAAGAGTTATACAATTTACTCATGATCTTTTACTCTTTATAGAATGAAAGTTATAATTTCAAGCTCTTAAAAGAACTATAAAGAATATTTACCTGAGCTACTAGAAAAGAGATTAAATAAGAATGTTCCTTCATAAGATCAGAGCTCTTAGCAGCATCATATATTCCAAAATAAATGGCTCTGTATATGAAAAAACCTTGTGCAGATACTACAAATCCTTTATAAACCCCGGGTATGCCACTAGTCTGCACAGTTTTTGATAAACAGTCCCATATTCCTTTGAATTCTCTTTTTGACACTCCCATATCTGTGGCAAGCCTTGGAACAACAGGAAAAAAAAATATGTGTGAAACTCTCACGCATTAGAAGTGAAACTTAAGTTCTAGAAACAAAATAAACATATGAAATAGCACAATAAATTAATGCATATTATATAAATCATTTATTAAAGACGCAACATACATATTTATAAACAAGATTTTATGATACTCTCCTGTTTATAAAAACTCAATAAAATTATATCCTATTTTTACTCTAGTCTCTAGTACAAAATAGGTGACATCTTTACAGTGCAATAAAAATACAGTAAACATGATAATGAACATACCTTTACCCACCTAGTCCTGGCAAAATCCATCGGATATACTATAGCTACAGAAGCAACTCCAGCTAAGCCTCCAGACATTAAGCTCAACAGAAAGTATTTACGGAATTCCTTATCTTTATCGACATCTTTGATAAAATACTTTCCAAAAAGTTCTTTAAACGAAAAGCTAAATGCTTGAAGAGGGAAGTATTTGTAAACACTGGCAAGATTACCTCTCCATAAACTGAAGAATCCTTCTTCTTTTGGTATTCTGACAAAAGCATCCATCATACCTGCAATGTAGAATGGACAAAAAAAATCTCATAGTCCAGGAGATAGCGCACAAAAAAGTGACTAATATCAAACAATCATTTTGTGTAAGAGTAAATTTTTAGGTGTTTTCCTAGAATGTGTGGATATAGCTTGAGCAAAAGCAGTTAAAAAACAGAACAGTGGAGAGTGGCTATGTCTCACCCATTTTAGAGGACAATGTCATTTTTATAAAATTATAAAACAATGGCAATGCTAGTTTGTCACTTCANATCATCACGCATTTGCTTGAATGTTAAATAATTAAACCCAGAAATAACTTCTCTAAAAAAATATGCATCACATCTGCATTTAAAAAACAAAGATAAAAAAAAAAGAAGAGACTCATGCATTAGAAGTGAAACTTAAGTTCTAGAAACAAAATAAACAAATGAAATAGCACAATAACCCTTACTTAATTAATGCATATTATATAAATCATTTATTAAAGACGCAACATACATATTTATAAACAAGATTTTACAATGCCGCCACAGTCAGAAAACTTCTCAAAGAAACATAATAAAAAGAAACAAAATTGACAAAATATTTTCATAAAATGTTAGCAAAGATTATTATAATATACTAGTATATATTAGTATAATATATAAGGGCATTATTATAACAATTTATATACATATTTTATATTAATTGTTATAATAATTCCCTTATATGCCAATTCTGTGAACAGAATATATCAAGTACTCTCGTGGTGAAGTGGTAGTGCGTTCTGCTCTCATTCCACAGGTCAGGAGTTCGAGACTTGTCAAGAGGGCAAGTTTTTTTACAGGTAATTCAACTGCCGGCTCAAGCTGGCAGTCAATTAAAATATCTATCACAGGCTAGTCTTAAAAAAAAAAAACTTGCAATTTCGTAAAATTCACATAAAAAAATGCTTCACTTAGATGAGTATCGAAATGCAATCTTCGTTTCCCGATGTCTATTTCAAACAAGCAAATTTACTCTACTGCGGCTAAAGAAGTTTCACTTAAAAAAAATAACATAAGTATTTTTATCAGGAAGGCGGCTTTAGAAGGTACCTAATCCCTACAATCTTTGTCCAATATCTATTCATTAAAGATTTTTATATTCGAACCACACATATTGTACTTATACGAAATACTCATGAGGAAAACAATGAAAGTGAATTTTATGATACTCACAGCTCTGTTTTTATGATACTCTCCTGTTTATAAAAACTCAATAAAATTATATCCTATTTTTACTCTAGTCTCTAGTACAAAATAGGTGACATCTTTACAGTGCAATAAAAATACAGTAAACATGATAATGAACATACCTTTACCCACCTAGTCCTGGCAAAATCCATCGGATATACTATAGCTACAGAAGCAACTCCAGCTAAGCCTCCAGACATTAAGCTCAACAGAAAGTATTTACGGAATTCCTTATCTTTATCGACATCTTTGATAAAATACTTTCCAAAAAGTTCTTTAAACGAAAAGCTAAATGCTTGAAGAGGGAAGTATTTGTAAACACTGGCAAGATTACCTCTCCATAAACTGAAGAATCCTTCTTCTTTTGGTATTCTGACAAAAGCATCCATCATACCTGCAATGTAGAATGGACAAAAAAAATCTCATAGTCCAGGAGATAGCGCACAAAAAAGTGACTAATATCAAACAATCATTTTGTGTACGAGTAAATTTTTAGGTGTTTTCCTAGAATGTGTGGATATAGCTTGAGCAAAAGCAGTTAAAAAACAGAACAGTGGAGAGTGGCTATGTCTCACCCATTTTAGAGGACAATGTCATTTTTATAAAATTATAAAACAATGGCAATGCTAGTTTGTCACTTCACTTGTTTGTTAGTGATAGACCAATCAAGTGACAGACTAATATTGACTCCACTTTTGGTCTACTGACTAATTTTTTACACTGAATCATAAAAATTACATTGTCCACTAAAATAGGTGGGACATGGCTACTCTCCACCCTGTTTATGGCCAAGCTATGTCCAGCAGGATTTTGTACATGTAATAGTTTACAAGAAGCCAATTTTTGCATATTTCAGATAGGTCAGAAGATGCCCAGGTATTGGGTGAAATTTTAATGATTCCCTAGAGACCCACAGCCCACAGAGGTAGGAAGTAAGACATGTTAGTGTTAGCAGTAGTTTAAGAATCATAGGATTCCTTCACCAGTTATTTTGATATTTGATTGAATACTATGTTTATAACCTGAATTAGCTGTGTTCAGCCCCGAGTATTATGCAGGTGGAACTAAGGACCTTACAATATAACATCAATCCCAGTATTTCAATACAGATAGAAAGAATTACTAACCATTATACCGCTTACTAGGATCAATTTGCTTGGAAATATCTTGAACTTGTAAAATAAGTTTGACACGTTCAGTAGGAGCGACAATACTTTTTCCGACCACAGCTGCCACACCTCCAGCAATAAAGTCCTTAAGGAATTCGGCAACTTCATCATTCATTTTTTTAAATATTCATACTCTCAATACATGCCTTGCTCTTAGCCGCGTCTTACATGAATTCGTCCATTTTTTTTTTTACTTTTGTAATTTTTTCCCTTTTTCTTGTTTTCTTGCATTTAAAATATTTGTTATGACAACCATTTCAAACATTATTTAAATAAATATTAAATGTAAAATTTCCTTTAATATGATATTTATATATTTATTAATTCATCAGTTCAACTGGTTGAAACTGGTCTATATTAAATGTACTTTTCCTTTACCTTTCTACTATCTACCAACTAGGTTTGAAATATAAATTTAATTCTTTCTATCATAATATACTAACCACACAAATATGAAAAAAAAAAAAAAAAAAACTTTTTTAATAAAACAATTTGGATAAATCATTCAGTAATATATTTTATTTTATTTACAATGACATTTTAAATTTAAATTATTTTTTCATAAAGGCCCTGCAGACAATCAACTTGGTTGTCATATGCAATCATGTTGTCAATATGCCATATTGAAGTCAATGTTGAACATCTATGGATAGGTTTTCATTTTTATGTTAGTCCAGAGTTTTGAGTAAAATAATAATAATAAAAACGTGGGAACTGTAAATTGGGTAGACAACTTAGTAAAAAGTAACGTCTGTGTTAATGTTGTCAACTAAGTTGATCGTCTAAAGACCAATTAAATAATAGTTATTAATAAAGATTATAAAACATAATTTACAAGAAATTTAACATATTAAACTAAATTATCACCACGTGCAACAGTCAACACAAATTTATTTTATTAATGAATTAAATAGACAGTAGTGGCTCTTTAAAAAGCTAATACATAAATTTTAAATAAAAATCCAGTTAGCAGTTATCGCCTTGGATCTGAATGGACAACTGAAGGACCATAGTGCCAGTGTTTTTCTTTATACAATATTGCAACAAGTAGTACTAACAATTAAAATCAGTACTACAGTCTCCATGTTTAGCTGATTAAAATTATTGAAATTAACAACCCTCATACTCTAAGCCAGGAATAGTAGTTACGTTTGATGGAGAAATAGATAATTAGTTTCAAAGGTGTAAAACAGGCAAATAATATGTAAACTTAGTGGGGAGGTTTCCATGGGTAGACTCGTAATAAACAGCTTGATTTTCTGGCGAAATCCCATCATGAAGGGGTTAAAATCTGACATTTCACATCGTGAAGTCTACTTAAAGCAACAACTAGACATACTGACGGGTCCTGGAAAGAGTGAATCCATCCTCTCAGTTTAAGTTCTCTGGTTGTTTCTTGATATCGGTGTCATCCCTTATCACTTATCACCCTGCTGTAATACCTGTTGACACAAGTAAGTACTCGTACATCCTCAAACTTGATGAGATGGCCGGTTTCTTTAGAATACAAAAAAATTAATTAACAAATTTAAGCCGCACTTTTCATTGAAATTTTAAATATTTAAAATTAGTAAATTAATTTAATTGTGTAAGTAAAAACTTAAGAGTAATTAATTATTGTATTTTAGAATTATTTTTGAATCTATGCAAGAAAACTTACAAGGATTGTTGATATCTACCGTCGTGCAGAAGAATGTATTTAATTTTGAATGTAAATGTTTGATTGAAAACATTGGCATATTTTCATTTGAATATGATATGAATTGATATTTGATACATAAAATATACATAAAAAAGCAAGTATTTAACAAAAAATAATATAACATGTATTTTCTATACACGATATGGATGAAGAGGGTGAGGGGAAACAAAAATTTAAAACATAAATAAATAATAAATTAAAAAAAAAAAAATTAAACTGTGTTGACTGTCTAATAACTTAAATAATAAAAACAAAATTAATTTTTAACAATATACACTAGCTTTCAGGTGGCACAAACAATTCTACAATATTATACATTTTTTAAAAAAAATATTACTGATAACCTTAATATAAACGAAATGATTTCTAAAACCTTACTTTATAAAATTTGTATAAAAATATTAATTAACTTAAAATAAACTTCAATTTGTTCTTTGTCAAACATGAGTATAACAATAGGAATTTTTCTAGGTAAATGATTTTTTTTTTGTTTATAAGAAACGGGATTTTTCAATGTAATTTTCTTCGGGAAAATGAAANATTAATTGCTATAAATCAATCTATAATTATAGATTGATCTATTATAATAGATAGTTTTATAATGAATTTTTATATACTTAATATATAATACAGTAGAACCTCATTATATTAGACCCTATTATAATGGACGTTGCTTATAACAGACAGATAAATAAATATAATACACATAATAAAGGTTAATTATATTTATGTGGCTATATAATGGCATGATCACTTACCACACCTTCATCAGTTATTCAATATAAGCAAGCAACATGAACCAAGACCTTCTTTTTTTCTAGATTAATCAAGTGTATTCTATACATATTTTTTAATTAAACTTATGTATAAGGCTGTCTTTTATTGCATCTAAAATAAACACATTTTATAGCTAAATACTATACTTTAATTTATGTACCCCTTTTTAATTGTTATTTTAAATAATTATTTGTTATAAATCAGACTTCATTAAAATGGACAGCCTCATCCCTTGACAGTCTATTATAATAAGGTTCTACTATAATAAGGTTGGATTAAAATATAATATTCAGATTTAGTTTTATTCAACTAAATACATTATTAATACTTAAAATAAAAGACGATTTTAAACTTAAAAGTTAAGCAATGACAATATCATAATCTGAGAAAAAACAAGATCCTATAATCATCCAACGAGGAACTAACTCCTGAGGAATAACACAATACATCGGTAAACAGAAATAATTTAATACACAAGTGAGAATTATCTACTTTAAATATTAATCAATAATTATATTATATTTTTTCCTCTTGTGATTTAAATCCAAGATTATTTAACCAACCTACGATCTATTTATTTGAGTAATTTACCTCAAGCCTTTAAAAAAAAAACAAAAAAACTTATTCTCACAGGCTTATTTTTTCTGCTTTTTATTCATCTGGATCAACATAGTGTCAGTGTTGTTACTTGGATTTCAGGTTAGGTTGAAAGTATGCTAAAAACTTGGCTATGCAAACCCTTTTTTTTCAAAGCAAATATTTTGTAATTTCATATAACTACAATTTACCTTCTTTCGTTTAATTAATTTTAACAAATTTAATAATCAACAACGAAGGAAATTTAAATTATTTGCAAATTATGTAGCCTTGCATTCAACATATCATTTTAACAGCTGAAAGATTTACGTTTCCCAATCTAAATTTGGGGGATAAAGAAACTTATATTTATTGTTTTAGTACACGAATTCATTTGTTTTAAATGCAAATACATTATGACATACTTTTGTAATAACCACACACTAGAAAAAAGTAATGGATCATTTCAGAACTTTATCGAGAATAAATTATCTAAAAATTAAGTTTTATATTTCACAAGTAACAATAGCATTGATATATTTTAGGAAAATCTTAAACTGTTACTTTATGCAAATATAGTACTTTATTTATGTAAAACTAAAGACAGCATTATTTTTAATATATGTAAAACAAAATAATCTGGGAAGTTCATTGACGCAAAACAAAAAATTATGACAGATGAAGCGTTAAAAGGTACAACCATATTTCCAGAATTGGAAAAAAAAATATATCGATAAAATGTTAAATATTTCAATGAAATAGATTTAATCAAAAATTTGAGTCCCCATTTTATTCTCACAACTATGCATCTATTTCTCATTTAAATAAGTTGTGGTTTTGAATAATTATCCTTTTAACATTAAGTTTTTGGAGCAAAGGACAAAACATAAGTTTAAATAACTCTATGAATTTGACGGAAAACCTACATTATTACTGTCATAGTAAATTTAGTTTTTGCAAATTTAAACCTATTATTAGAAAGTGCTTATTAATTCTCCACTGTCTTACATTTTAGGATTTATTTCTGTAAGTTGCTAAATATTTATCATGAGAAAAAAAAATTAATAAATCATAACATTAGTTCATCAATCAGATTATAAATCTTTATTAAGCATATAATTTCAATAGCTCAGTAGTTTTTTCCCTTTTAGTTATTACACTTAAATAAGTTGAGACACTAAATATATTTAGAGATTATTTAAAATGTGTTTTTCCCCTTTTTTTATACATTCCCTAAAGCGTCTCACTTTTTTCTTTTTTTTTTTTTAAATATTAAAATATAAAACAAATTATTTTGTTATTCTTTCTCGTCGCATTCCATCAGTTAGTGAATACATAAGTAAATAAAATACATGTTATAAAGAGATAAAATACCCTGAAAAAGATATTAATATTTTAGTTTGTTTATTTATTGATTTATTTGATTATTATTAATGATATATTTGTAAGTTCTTTAATATATTGTAATTCTTTTCATTTAATAAGCCCCTGGTGTGAATAAATAAAGAAAAATCTTTGATTGTTAATATTCAGGAATTAAATCACAAGAAATTAGTTTATGAATAGAGTGGAAAAACTAATAATTTCAACTCCAGATATAGTTGGTAAATGATTCCATTATAAATATTATGTTCCATTATTTATAAACTCATACAAATCCATACATAAGTTCACTCAAAAAATCTTAAGCAAATTCTTGTTAAAATTTGCTTAGCACTGTACATATCAAGTTACATTTGTTTTGTAATATTTCTTCATTGATTAAGCCTAAGATTCAGTTCAACATAGTATGCCTATCATAAATATTTCTCCTTTGTTCTTTGACTTGTTTTTTCCATTTGTCTTGCTGATGGCCGACTCGATTTAATACATTTACTCTTACACCCATAGGATGAGCCGAAGTACCACCAACACTTGTTGTTTCATCCTAAAAATGAAAATAAATAAATCAAAAGAGTCATGCTTACAATATTTTCAAGGACCAAAATATTATGCATGGAAGTGGGAAAACAGGAAAATAGATAAAGAAACTGCAAATTAAAGTTAAGATATAAATTCTACGGGAATTCAAATTCGGCAAATATTTTGACTTACCTCTTCATTAGTATGTTCCACATAATTATTTTTGGCTCTTTTATTAAGAAGTGGATCCAAACATAGCAAGAAGAACATGTAAATAACCAGTAGAGATATGATCCATATCACAATAGCAACAACAATCTAAAAAATAAAATAAATAAAAAATAGTTTATATTTTATAAGGTTTATTTATATTTGATAGTAATCATGTAAAATGTAAATAGCAGTTAACATCTAATCACTACAAACATTAAGATAAATTGTGCATTTTAAATGCGTTTTTTAAATTCTAGTGATAAAAAATCCAATTAAAACTGAAAATTCAAACCAGTTAGATTGTACAAACCCAAATTTATAATAAACTTTTCTTTTAGGTGAAGTAAGTGTTAATTATAGAAAACAAACCAGATAAAATTAATGACCAGCATGTTTATACTTAGATACCTAGATGATCTTACTAGGGGATATAATAAATTTGTTTGTTATGCTGTTACAACCAGAGGCATTGCTCAATTTTCTTCAGATTTGGCAAGTTTCTTGAATTCATAAAATTCTATGTACTTTGTTAACATTTTGGATGGATGTTCCCTCATCATTAAAATCTATGTATATAGTTATTTTTATTTATGAAGCAAGGCCTAATGTTCACAGATCTCAGACTTGAAGATTGTTACAAGTAAGATATTTTCTCAGGTAAAACTGGTCACACACTGGGTAAAACTGGTAATACTGGGCCAGCCAGCTGTTTTTAGCCCATGCGAAAAATAGTTGAAAAGAGGTAAAATCAGGCTGATATGGCAAGGCCTTTTTTTTTTTTTTTTGCTGTATCTGGAGTTTTTCATTCTTCCGGCCAGTCGTGCTTAAAGATCCTTTAAGAACCATTGACTTGATGTTAATTCAGAAGAAAACAATCCATTCCCAGAGGGGCCACTCTAGATCACCCCTCATTCCTCCCCAGCTAACTGTTTCGAATATAATTATCAATGAAATAACTGCGAAGTTTCGAATTATTGTGTTTTGTAGTTTCCAAACAGACAAATGAAGGAAAATATAAGGGTCCATAGTTTTGTCTACATACCCTAAAAACAAATAATACAATACCTTTATTATGTTGGTGTTTCTGCTTTCATAAGTACACTCACATCTTGGACATAAATTTTCAGTCAGGTTTACATTCTTTATCTTAACTTCAGCACTATCACAATCACTAAAAATAAATCAAATAGAACAACAACATAAATGATAATAGTTATAATAGATAAGTAGTAATAATAGATAAGTAATAGTGAATAACATATTAGTAGGTGCCATTCGAGTCAGATTATTTAGACTTACTTATACTGAAAAACAAAACTAAAATTGTAGAATAAAATCACATTATAGTGAATCCACAATAGCAAAGTATTACTACAACCAACAATTTTAATTTTGTATTGTAAATAAAGTAGAGCCTCATTACTATGGAAGTATATTGTAATGGACACAGACACATAATGATAAAAGCTTCTTTTTTTATCAGAAATGTTTTATATTTCCAACAAAATGTCCGAAATCCACACATTTCCACATGACAACTGCACCATGAGTAATTTTCTGATTTTTTTTTTTTTCCAATTAAACTGTGTTGTCTCTTTTTAGGTTTCTGTACAAAGTACAAAAAGAAACCTTATATAACGGCTCTGTCTGTCTGTCCATTGGCTTGTTTCAATTCGTAAACTACTATAGCTAGAAACATAAAATTTGGCACATAGGTGCATCTCGGCATTTAAGGCAACTGGACACGTTTTAGAGTTTTTACATTTAATATTTCCAAGATGGCGGCCTGGCCAATATGGCGGATGAATAAAAAAAAGTTTTTAGTTACCATGGCGTGATATACATCAATTTAAAGGTCTTAAAGTGTTGAAAAAGAATATGCAACTATTAAAATAACCCAAGTAATATTTTCAAGATGGCGGTCAATGACTGCGTCTAAAAAAAGTTTCTAGATACCATGGCATGGTATACATCAATTTAAAGGTCTAGAAGTGTAGAAAAAGTATATGCAACTATTACACTTAATAATTTTAACTTATTCGTACAGAAACCGGCGAATATCGCCTCACGTACTTACGTAAAGCGCATTACTTGTTTATTTTATATATAATAAACACTTTTTATAGCTAACTACTGTACTTTTATTGACGTGCACCCTTTTGCAATAGGATTGTAAGAATTATTTGTTAAAACAGTACTTTCATTAAAATGGACAACCTTAAGCCCTAAATCTAATCTGGGAGTAAAAAAGCTGGTCACAGGAAGCTATTTTTGTAAAAGCGGGTAGAAATCTTCTAGGGTAATAAATCAACAGCTTTTAAAACCAAGGGTAGAAACCCATCATTTAAGATTAGGTGACATGGCACAGATTGATCATCAGATATCACTCATTGCTCAATACATAAGCAGTGGCGGCGATAACGGGTCCGCAGGGCCCGCGGCGCCCTGGGAATCTGGGGGCCCCTGGAAGGGAAATAGAGGGGCCTCCACTAAAAGTTTGCAGGGAGGCCCCCAATATCTTACCGCCGCCACTATACATAAGAAACAATAGGTCAAACAACATCACACATCACTCATCTCTCAATACACAAGAAACAATAGGTCACATTGTGCCAGCTCTTACATCAATCATTGCCTTCCCAATTGAATGGAGCAATGAATGAGAGAGGAATAGACAACAAAAACAAATCAACCAACCCAGAAGAAAAATTGTTTTGATTCTTGTGCTCTATATGTGTAACTGTGTTACTATGTTTACACAATAAAATGTTGCATTATTTTACAAGATATATCCTACTGCGAAACTAAACTTAATTTTCAGTAAGAATTTCAGTCTTTTAACTTTAAAGGGTAGTTTAATAGAATTGACATTCTAATGTTGGGAATAGAAATATATTTTTCTTTCAATAAGCCAAAAGTTTTCCTACTCTGTCCTTTTCCGAGATACATCGGATTATGAGAGATTAATGTTGGGAATAGAAATAAAACCCTAGCTAAGTTGTTAAGAAGTATTTATTTCTATAGAGATTTTGGTCAGACAACCTGAGATTCGTAAATATTATTTATTTTTTAACACTCAGACTTAAATTTCGTTAAGTGTCGAATTAATTTAACATTTAAAACCAGTTTACAAATATTTTTGCTCTCGCCTAAGATTTTTATTAAATGTTTAACTCTCTAGTTCTAGTTGACAATAAGCCTTAAAAATATGTAGAAATTAAATGAGTAAACTACATTCTCAATAAATAAAAATTGTTATTTATTGCAGATTTGTAATTGTATAGACGAAAAGGCAAAACTCACTTATTTTCAGGAACATTTAAGATGTGGAATTGCTTTAACTTCTGCGTTCCATTGTTAATAGTGCAGGTGCAAAGACAGCGAGCATCCTCATAAGACTGGGCCTAAAAGAAATTGAATTTTATCAAAAAGTCGCATTATAAATACGAAGTATGAGAACTTATATGAGAAGTCTCATCATAAAAGTAAAATATTAAATCGAATTTTGGCATATCGTAAGTCAATACATCATTATAAATATGCAACATACCTGGGATGTAGAGATATTAATTAAAGTAGATAAAAAAACAGCCAAATACACCAAAGAAGACATTTTATATTAACATGGGCAATAGTTTTTAATGAAAAATAAAATAATAAATTACGCGATCCAGAGATCAAGACAAGATGTCCGTGTTGACAAATTTTCTCACTGACAAATAGAGCTTTCCAAAATTCTAATACATATTCTAATAATATATTAATATGTGTCTAAATGGGATTTTTTTTTAATTACGATTTTAAAAGTAAAATATTTTGACTGTTTAATCTTGTGTTTCAAATAAAATATACAATAATCAAAATAAAGGATAAACATAAGTTGAAAAAATATTATTAAATCAAAGTAATCGGGCTTTCGATTTTTATGTTGTAACCACATTAGAACCCACCTAATATAAGGTTATGTTTATGTTTGTTTTTGTTTTGTTGCAAATTTAAAGATTTTCACATCTCATTTTATCAGTGTGTTTATAGTTTTCTTTAACTCTTGTCTGAAATTATGATAGGAAGTTGTGCCATCTTATAGTTATTGTTCTTTAAATATTTTAAAACACCTTATACCGATGTGCTTAAAATCGTTGAGCCTTTTTTTACTAATTGAGAGTTTTTGTGCTTAAGTGCTTATGTTGACTAAATTCGTTAATTATAATAATTGTGTTGTAGTTTGTATTGTTTTTAATCGCATCTGTAAGTTCAATTTTAATTAACAATGAGCTTGCCTATGAAATATTTCGAAGCAACTTGTTGTGTCATTGGATGTACATCTTCACCTCTCACAGGCCAAACTTTTCATTTATTTCCTCCTTACCAAGAAAGATATAATGTACCCTTTAAAGACGAATCAGGAGAAATAACATTTATTAGCCGAAGAGAGGCATGGATGATGCTACTCAATCTAAATACTATTAATATTCGTACTAGAGTTTGTTCCAAACACTTTGAAGACGCAGAATTTCAGAAGACTAGAAGGCCATCTTCAAGTAAGTATCTTATGTTGGGCTAATATAAGCTATAGCTATAGCAAATAGTTCAAAATGTGAGTTGATTTTGTGTGTTATTTCGAAGTGAAGTTTTTAAGGATGAAGCAACTTTGGTGATATGCAACTCTGTATCGAAATAAGTATTTCAATTTTAGTTCAATAAAAGAAGGGAATCATCCATACTAAAGAATTTTAAATATATTTCATTTAAACATTTTACCTAGTGTACCCGTCTAGGAGGTATGCTATGCTAGGAATTAAGCTAGAGTGATTTACTATGAACCTTAAAAATAACAGTGCCCTCCATCAAAATGATTTTGGTTGTGCTACTTATGTAAAGCCTCGCCCACACTATGCCGGTGGCAAAGCCGGACTGGTGAGGTGTGAATGTGATTGCGGCTCGAGCCAATTGTGCCATGACAGGAATTGCTAAAAATGCTAACAGGAATTGCTCGAGTGTCGGTCTCCATCAAAGAAATCTGCTAAACAAAAGCATTGGGGGCGGCCTGCAGCATCTCGTAGCTTCAGTTCTGTAGTGAACATTTTTTAATTGACTGAATGCCAGCACGGCATTGCCGCATAGTGTGGACAAAGTTTTATAGATTTATATCAGATTTTAGTGTTTTTATTTTTAAATTACTTAACCTACTCTTGAAATATTATGTAGAATATTTTTTTCCAGGTCATACTGTGATAAACAGGAATATGCTTCGGACATGTTCCTTACCTACTCTACGTCTCCCTAAACCGATGTTATCTGGTGAACGCTACTTTATTGTAAAAGAATTAGAAAAATCCAAAATTACTTCTACTACCAAGTCAAAGAAAATTATTCTTGGGTAAGTTTTAATTATTTAAAACTTTTATTGTAAAATAATGTGGCTACAGTACATATTACGAAAGAAGCGTCGCGTTGACAGCGCGGGAAATCAGATGACCCACAGATTGGCCAACCTATGTGAGGGTAAGAATAAAGCCAGTAGGTCTGTTTTAAACGGTTATCCCGAAGGCCACGCCCCTCCACTAGAGATTTTTATTTTTACCTAGTTGGCTCAACCTATTGCCCGCCAAAATCTCGAGCTCTCATTGGCTCTCCCCACAATGTGTCAAACTTTCCTGTGCTGTCAACTCGACGCTTCTTCCGTAATATATACTGTAATGTTCTTAATGAGGCAATGAATTTTGTCATAATTTTATTAGTATGGACACAATTTCCTTTCTTTTGTGTATGGACTGCTTATGGACCACAATTAATAACCTGAGAATACTTCTTATATTTATTTACTGTATGAGCTGGTTCAAATTTTAATTACCTCCAACTTTCTTTTTAGGCTCACTTGTTTATTTATTATTAATATTATTATTAACTAGCCTTCACACCGCGCTTCGCGCGGGGTGAAG
>KZ651164.1:45878-58896 GCA_001010745.2 Gerris buenoi | reverse complement strand
AGTAAATATTTAATAACTTTGGTTCTACTCAATATTTTTCGATGAAACCAAGCCTACAAATTGCACAACATGTTTGTGCTCACCTCTGAAAAAAAAATTAATCGATTTAATTCAGCCAGTTTTGCGCCTATAAAGTCTGACTGAGGCGACAGACACACATACATACATACATACATACATACATACATACACGAAAAAAGTTAAGGCCGGATTCGGTTTTCGGGATGTATAAAACGAAAAAGTATCCAAGAAATGTTCAATTCTGACCAATATACAGACAAAACTTTAATTTTATATATATAGATTAATTATTATTTTTTTTTTTTTTTACAGTGTGACTGCATATGTATGTTGTGTTCCTGATTGCTTCCATAGTAGCCTTACTGATAAATGTAAACTATTTGTCATTCCCAATAATCCTAAAACTTCCAAATCTGCTTGGGATGAATTCACTTGGTAAACATTTATTTACTTTTAATATACTGATATCAGAATTGTTTTATTACTTTGTATTTGAGAAAAAAAGCAAAAACCAATTAAATTATACAATAGTACATATTGACGATAAATAAACATTTCGGTTAAATTAGGATCTTTTATTTAAAGCTTTGCAAAGCTATATCATTGTTAAACTGAAAAATACTTAAGGGGTATGATTTTGAGATAAATTAAATTGTTTCAGCATATAGTTAAGTAATCATTTCTTGCTTTTTGTTTCAGCAAGATGAAGCAGCACATTAGTAAAGGTTCTAGAGTGTGCTCATGTCATTTCTTTGATGACAAATTAGAAGAAGGACCAGTTTTTTATCCATCTGATTTGATGGATGCTTTGGGATTATCACTAGATCAAAAGAAACAGTATTTATGTAAGATCGTTCCTTCATCCGATGGGTGAGTAAAAAAATTATAATATTACTTAGATGTATTATTTTTTTAAAACAATAATGCTACTGAACTATAGTTTGTAATAAGGGTGAGGGTAAAACATTGATTTAATGCTGGGGTGTGACAACTTTTATGTGCGTTTTATCAAACAAAAACTGCCACTTTAGTCATAACAATATTGATAAAGATAAATGTGTATATAATGCAGCCATTTTTTTTGACTTATGAGCTCTATTATAATCTGAGATTTCTTAGGAAGAATATAGTTCTTGAAAAAATGGAGTATGGAGCCCACCACTATAAAATGAGTAAGTGGGATAGTTGTCCAGGACCAATTGTTTTAAAATTTGTAGACTCTTATCCAGTTGTGGTCATTCGAGTAGTAGAAGTTTGGAATTTTTATCTTGTACTCGGGCTTTTTCTGATTTCTATTAAGGATATTATATAAGATGTAGGGAAGCAGATTTAAGCTTTTTATATTGTTTGGCTCCTCCCTCGGGAATAATAATGTATGTATTTTTTATTTTTTTCAGATCGTGGAATGTAGTCAGACAAAGTTTTTACAAGAATTCTCATCAATTAGATGAGAATGATGAATCTTCAAGATGTTCTACACCTGATTTAGAAATGTTTAGTCATGATAGTGTAAATCCCCCTGAAAACAATTTACTTCCTAAAGTTGAAGTATTAAAGCTCAATCCTGAAGCTTTTATTCTTAGTTCTGGCTTTAAAAGTTATGAGACTTTTAAAACATTTCTTTCTGTTTTTGATCAAGATTACATCGAAGTTCTGACCGAGCGCACAAAAGTCACATTTGAAGATCAAATGCTGTTAAGTTTAATGAAACTTAGAAATAACTATAGTTTTTCATATTTAGGTAAAGAATTCCAAATCGATAGTGGTGATGCCAAAGGTATTTTTGAACGTTGCTCAGCTGTTATGGAAAATGCTTTGTGTGACGGAGTAATTGATGTTGGTAAATGGGAATTTCGTAAAACTTTCTGGAAAGAGATCCCTGAATGTAGCCTTGTATTTTTCCCTGTTGAAGTTTCATTAGAAAAAGAAAACCCTAATGCAACTGCTGAGCCATTGAAACATAACGTTAAGATATTTAAAAGTCTTGTATCAGTAACACCTGGAGGGCTTATAACATATGTCGGACCTTTTTTCCCTAATTCTACACCTATAGAAGAAATAGTTAATAGATCCCAGCTCCACTCAGTTGCTGAACCAGGTGACATAATATTTATAAATGAAACTAATGCAGTACAAGTTAAAGACATAAAAGAGTCTCAGCTTATATTAACACCTACTTCATTTTCTTCAGATTCCGAAATTCAGCAATACCTTTTGAAACACACTAATAAAATCTCAAACTGCATTTTGGAATATAGTGTTGTGAAATTTATTTCTGCTGAAGTTAACCACCTTTCATTAAGGATTTGGAGAATAGTGTGTGCTGTGAATAATTTTAATTGCTATGATTCAAAAGAATTATTGTCATTTTATTTAAGCTCACAGAACCTTGAAGAAGGTGACTCTACAAATGACGACCAGTCTCATATTTTTATTAATCTTCTCCCTGGTTATGAATATGACCAACAAATTAATAAATTTGACGATACATTTTAAATAAATATTTGAGGTAGGTATTTATATAGGTTCTTAAAAAAATTGTATATTTTTAATGTAAACTTTCAAGAAATAATCTTCAATAAAACATTAAAGAAGAATGTAAAGATAATGTATAAATGTAAATAAAATTTAAAGTTGTTGTCAAACCTGTTTCCTTATTTCATTTTGAAACTGTATTTTTTATTTATTAGTGCTGGGGTTCTCAACCGGTAGGTCGCGACCCCCTGGGGGGCCGCGGGACGTGTCTGTGGGGGTCGCGAACTCCGGGGGAAAAAATAAAAATAATTTTAAAAAAAATAATTTTTCAATTACTTACATTTTCATAACTTTTGGTTAACCATAAAAGCATAGCTTGAGTGCGACCTTCAGTGATCCTAATATATAATTTTTTTTTCATCTCCCTGTATTACTTATTCCAAATATTAATAAAGTCTAAATAATCTAACTAGCATGTCTAATGAAATCATATATAAATACTATAAAAAAGAATACACTGTAGAGAATAAAAGATTAGAAAAAAGATTATCCAAACAAAGAATATTTATTTTAAAAAAAGAAAATATAAGCGACTTATTTGTTCAAAGCTGTATTAATAAATTCTGTATAATATATAATGAACAAATATAATCATATGTCTAACCATACAACAAAACGAATATTTAACAATTAAAAATTACGTGTGATAGAAAACAATGTTATTTATGCACATAACATTATACTAAATTTAAATCAAATTATAATTACTATTTACACCGGAAGACAGGCAGCGAAAAATAGACTTTAGCACCGGGATTCGAACCACGGGCCTCCTATATTTCCAGTACAGACGCTCTACACTGAATAATAATTTCTTCTGTCGATAACGATAGCTAGTCCCGAATTAAGCTTTCAAATTTTTCCACAAGTCTAGAAGTCAACATTTATGACAATAGAACTAGACCGAGAAATAACGCTTATAATTATAATTTGGGACTAGGTATCGTTATCGACAAAGGAAATTATTCTTCAGTGAATATTAGTTGGCATGAGCGTCTGTTCTGGAAATATAGGAGGCCCGTGGTTTGAATCCCGACACTGAAGTCTATTTTTCTCAGTCCCCGGTGAGTAGTAATTATAATTTTATTTAAATTAAAATTTTAACTTTCCATAGTATGAATACTACCAAAAACGTAAAAATTGAATTTCTAGTTGATTGTACTAGATACAGGTACTAATTGTGTACTTTATAATTACAAGCTTTTTTTCTCGGCCTAGTTCTATTGTAGTAAATGTTGACTTCTAGACTTGTGGAAAAATTTGAAAGCTTAATTCGGGACTAGGTATCGTTATCGATAGTGGAAATGATTCTTCAGGGTATTCATTTTTTTTTTTTTTTTAGATGAATTAAGTGGCAAAAAAAGACTTTACAAAATCGATTCAACAAGCTATACGTGATTGTTACGAGTAAATTCAAATTTTTTTAACCTAATAATTCAGAGGGGGTCGGTGAAATACCTTAAAAGGGGGTCGCAGAGTCTAAAAGGTTGAGAACCCCTGATCTATTTCATTCAGAGAGCGTCATTATAAAAATGCATGTATTATTTTTTTTTTATGTAAGCAAAATTAATTTTAAAATTTGGATTTAAAAATGTATACTATGGAATATACTCGTTCTTCTGTACAATAACAACAACAATACTAACACAAACATAACAAAATAACACTTTCTTTTACCAGTTACTTTTATTGTCCAACAACTATTAAATAAAGACTGATGATGACCTTTTAAGGGCCGAAACATCTCTTAATTAATATGGAAGATTAATGTTTTAATATCACACTTTGGTCCATCTAGCATATTAAAAAATAGTTATTAAATTGCAATGTAACAGCAATATATATCATGCAGAAGCTGAAAAAACTGAGGTAATCGGTTTACCGTTTTTAAAACAAATTTAAAAGTGAGGCTACGTTGTTATAGTAGAGGTAAAAATCAATCAGCTTGTTTAAGTTATTGAGAAAGCTTGTTTAAGTCTATTGAGAGAAAAAGAGAATAAACGTTTTTTGTTTTTTTTTTAACTCTTAACAGCTTCCAAGCAATATCTGATAGCTTGTTAATATACCATTCATGTTTGTAACTGAGAGATCTGGCTTCATTGCTTAACCCTGGCATTCAGGGCTCACCTAGCACCGCAAAATATATGGGTAGCTACTTAAGCTGATGAAGTGACACACCAATCCCATGACATCTGTAACATATATCATTAATTAAGCCCTCCATGGCTCATTATTGCATAGCTCTAACCAAGCTAATATACCACTTATTGAACATAGAGATAATATATTTAATTTACAGCAGAACTTAAAAAATATCGTCATTAAAAGAAATAGGGTCTTGTTTACTACTCTTGTAGTAAACAAGAAAAAAAAGTTTACTACTCTTGCCCAAAAGCAAGTAGAAAAACAAGTAAATCATGTTCCCAGGAACAGGGCTTATTCAAGTGTAATAAAGAATCATATTCAAATTTTAATATCGGTACTCTAAATGTAAGAACCTTGTCAAGTCTGTGGAGATTACAGGAACTGGAAGAAGCTTTTGAACTTTCTAACATTCAGATTCTCGGCTTAGCAGAAGTTAGAAGAGAAGGAGAGAGAATTATAAAACTTAAAGGTGGCTCTACTTTCATGCACTACGGTGAAGGAAATGATCAGCGAGGAGTAGGCTTTATAGTCAAAGAGGAAACAGCGCACAACATCGTTGAATTTAAGCCTATTTCAGACAGAGTGGCTAGCCTTCGGATAAAAGTAGGAAGAGAAAAATACTTGACTTTAATACAGGTTTATGCACCCACTACACAATATGAGGATGAAGCTGTGGAATCTTTCTATAGGCAGATTGATGAGTGTATAAAAGCAGCTAAGGAAATCAAGAAAACTCATATTATAATTTTGGGCGATTTTAACAGTCAAGTCGGAACAAAGGAGTGCGAGGAAGAAGAGGAGTTAGGAAGATTTGGATATGGCCGTAGAAACGACAGGGGAAGGAGGCTTTTGACTTTTTGCAGAGAAAACAACATAAAAGTGATGAACTCATTTTTTAAAAAGCGAAAAGGTAATAAATGGACCTGGTTGTCTCCAGATGCCAGATGCAAAAATGAAATAGATTTTATATTAAGTACTAGAAGAGATCTGGTTCAGGATGTCGAGGTAGTAAGAAAGTTCCCTTTTTTAACAGACCATAGAGTTGTAAAAGCTTCTGTTCGTTTCCCTAGGATGTACAAGCCATGCAAACCCAAGATTAATAACGCTAAAAAAATAATTGACTATGATCTTTACAAGGAGCTAATTGATACTAAAATTAGACACAGCGTCCAAAACTGTGCTCAAAATGTACAAACCAGATATGATCAACTGGAAAGTATAATGCTTACATCAGCAGTAGAAAGTGCCATTTTAGAACAAAATAAGAGTAAGAAGCTGTCCCAAGAAACCTATAAACTAATTAAAATGAGAGAAGAACTTCGGAATAAATATGGGAAAAGCACGGAAGAACTGACAGAATTAAAGGAACTGTGCAAAATAACTAAATTTGCCATTAGAAAAGATGTTGAAGCTTATAATTATAAAATAGTAGAAGAGTGTATAAGAAACAATTCAGCGGTTAAGAAAGCAAGAAAGATGACAAATATAGGAAAANTCGTTAATGTGATGTTTTTAATCGTCTACAGCTGAGTATGCAGAATTCTAAAAAAAAAAATTTGGTCAGTGACAACTCAGACAAACTTTCTCGTATACGAGTTCATAATAATAATTACTTAGCCCAGTGTTTTCCATTTATTATTTAGTTTTCGTATGTACATCTAATCATTATGGAGCATTTCATCAAAATTTACCAAAACAAGTCTTCTCTCTGGCAGGGAATCGAACTCGGGCTCTTTCTGTCCATGTTTAGACTCATGTCCAGTGACAGAGCTTACTGACTTTGCATAACATTCTTTAATCAAATCTTAATATGGACAATACTAATATTATTTAAAATGTGGTGAGAACCCTCTATACACCAGTCAATCTGTACAGATGCTGTGTTGAATATAGATTGACAATTGGAGCGATTTAATTTGAATGTCCTCATTTTAACTTGTATGTTGTGACACATCTAATAAATTACTGTTAAGGTCACATCTACCTAACAGGTTTTTATCTAAATATATTTTTCTAATTCAAGTAGATGTGTAAAGTAAAGTGGTCAAATCCCCGGTCCTGCAATAATTTTTAGGAGTATGTATATAGTAGAAAGAGCAAAAACCCATATTGCTTGCATTGATGTAATAACTTGTGCAAGTTATTGCTGACTATGTTATTCCGAGAGCAGTTTCTTATCTTCTTTCAGAATGTATGTCACAATTGTTTACACACTATATCTATAAGTGTTGTTGTTTTGGTGTGATAGTCAGTTATCAATCAAATAGACAAAAAATAAATCAAAATGTATGTATACACTAGAAATTCGCTAATACTATTGTTTTTATTTTAATTAAATGTCATGGGGTGCTGTTATTTAGTAAATATAAAATATTACATCTAGAATGTATTTTGGTCGACCTATAGTGTCAGCAAAATTTTCATGCACTTCTGCTGTCTGCAAACTAAGCCCTTCTTCTCAGAGAAGAACAAACTGACTACTTACACCTCAGGAGTGCCCTGTCTCAGACTTAAGTTGCAGAACATTTTTTATGTGTCAGAGATTGATCTCATCAGTGTTTATGTGAACCCTGAAATCAAATATCACAATATTGCTCTTATGTTATATTTCAGCCTTAACCCTAAATATACGTACAGTTTTAGTTAAATGTGAATCACAGAAAAACTGTAAACCACACAATCTCCACTCTCTAGTAGTGCTTTGTGTAGACCTTCCCATTAGAGTACATACTCACTTCAGTTTTACCCTATGTGTTAGTAAGGATTGACTATTATTTTTCATTAAGTCACCTCGTAAATATTACGTATAGTTAGTCTTTAAAGTAGTATAAAATTCTATTAATAAATATAATAAATAAACACAAAAAATAATAAATAAACGCAATAAAAATAATAATAAATATAACCTACAAATTGGATTACTACGTAAGAGTTTGGGCTTGTTACATTTCAATAAAAATGTAATAAATTAATAAATGAACACAATAATCACATATGTACTAAATAAACACCTAACAAGTATAAATAATAAATAAAAATGAAATATTTGCTAAATAGTAACTTAGATTCATGATTAGTACTGCGTTTATGTAAAAAATACTTAGATTGGCGTTTAGCACCGAAAAAATAAGAGTGTTCTAGGGTTATTAAAAGTTAATGATTTTTNGACGTACAAATAAAAGTTATAGACATAAAATGTAGATTATTTTCTCCTTTTTATTTTACTACTAGACTACTTTTTGCGTGAGTAGATTGCTTTGCAAGTTATAAGCTGAAAACCAATAAAAAAACTTTTTTTTTTGTAGTTTTTCGATGATTTCTCATATTTGCCGAGGGAAATTTTGTTGGACAACTTCAGATTCGTGTTCAGCACCCCAAAAAACATAAAATAAGCCACTAACAACAATTTCACCAAAACTTTCCACTTCAAACTACCATTTGACTGGACTAGTAAGAAAGTAAAAAAGAATCCGTTAATCAGGTTTAACAATTCATTCTAATTCTATATGTGAATAAGTGCATATCTTAATATTGGGGGGGGGCTTCGACATTTTCCTAAGAAATTCCCCTTTATTAACTACGTACATTTTTGAGGTAGATCACAGAAACAAAAAGGCAGAAAATTCCAACAGCTCTGGCCTTATTTATCAGATTCGGAAACTATCTACCCAGTTGCCAAGTTTATTGGGCTCATTCCTGATACAATGCTCTGTGCCCCTTTCCCCCTCCTTATTTATTATTACTTTTAATTGCTGTTTTCCTATTAAAAAGTTAAATATAATTTTATAAATTAGCTGTACTCGTCTATAATCTCCATATTTTATTACTCGAAGTTGAAATATTTTTCATATTAATAATTTCGGATCCCCCCCCCCCTTAGAGTTATTACCTGAATTAATTTGGTCACAGTTCATTTCACCTTTTGAGTAAATATGAAACAGGATTGATATGATTAAATACTTATATAAACATTTTTTTTCTTACAAATGATTACCTATATAATAGAATATCCTTGAAATAAATAATTACATTTAATAGACACGATTAGTTGTTTATCCAGAATGCCCAACAATGCATGACTCAAAAATATCAGCTGAAAAACCAAATCCCCCAGCTGAGTTCTTTATGCATGACGTCATGACCCCGAATGACAAAACTGAAAACTGTAATCAGTTTGGTCTTCAAAGAACTACAAGCGACTGTAGTGTTGTCTCGCCATTTTTATATTATCTACCGAAGTATTTTTCAGTTTAGTTGTGTTTTTTAATTAATTTTTACAAGTAAGTACTCTGAATATATTTAGAAATTTAGTTTCCTTTATCGTTCGTTTTATTAACTTCGCGTTAGAGCTTAGAGAATTCATTTCCGTTTACTTTACTCTGATACAAATAAATGACGTCTTACTTTCTGTTTTCTATGCGCATTTAGTCATCGATTTTGAAAAAAACTGATATTATTCCTCGTGTTTTGATAACTCGTAATGAATTTACTTTGTTGTAATTAATAATTTTTCATAAACTGTTAGACCTATTTAATATTTTTTAGTGTGTGCTCTGTACTACGAGAATGTGCACAATGACCCTACCGTATCAAGGCTGTTCTGGTGCATAGTTTTTGTGCTCTGTTTGAGTTTCTTATTTAAACCAAACTAATAGAATACTCGTTAATCTGCTCCGTGTTTTTTTATTCACAATTAATACACCGCCTTTTTATTCCTTTAGTTTCATGTAAGAATTCTTATTTTATACAATTCCATATCAATATTTACTACGGTACTGGCTGTGATAACTGTTTTTTTTCTTTTGCTTCCGTGTTATCGCAATCTCGTCCTTTTGATGAATTGCTTATTAGTTCTATTATACATTTCATATACCCAAGATCTTGCCCTCAAAACTAAATATTGAGGTAGGTGTATAATAGGAAACAAGTTATGGGGATTGTGACACATCCATAATGTTTAAGAAGATTATAAGATCCACCTCTTTGCTCTTTCTTACCCATATAAGATATCTATTATATAATTGGAATATCTTATGATGCCATTATGTGTTATTCCTTTCTGCATTTGCCTTATAATATTGTTAAGTTAAAAAATGAAAAACAAGTTTATTTATTTTAAAGATTATGTTCTTTTTTAGGGAAAATTACTTGTGGATTTATTCTAGTTTTCAAATGTTGGATATTATCCTATATTAATATACTCAAATAATTATCGTAGATTTTTAAAGAGAAGCTGTTTATGGTACATTGATATTTTTAAATGATAAGTACTTGAAGAAAGGCTAACGTGCCTACTGTACCACACTGCTTGCATACCCATTATTAATAACATATAGCTCACAAATTATAATCCTTAAACAGTTTAAGTGGATTTCTATGTTAACGTTTGTATCATAGTTATATTTTATCTAAAGGTGGTAATATATATGTAAACATTTTAGCTTAAATTTATTAGGTATGTGATACATAACAACTTGGCTAATCTTGAATGTGCGATACAGTCAAGAATTGCTTGGCAGCACAATTTCGCTTGATTTATACACTTAAGAGATTATGTCCCTTCGTTAAAATATTTATAAATTTGAAAGCTTGTGTCTATATAATTAATTCATTTTAGAGGTGATATCCCTTTGTCTAAATAATACATTCGCGTGAGGCCCCCGCAATTTTCTAACCTCTTTTCATAAGGTGGCCTGATTATTGCAATTTTACCAACAACTTCAATTCAAGCCACTTTTGCCTAAATGTTTTTGAATAATTTTGTTAGAATTAATAAAATTAATTTATGCAATAATATCGATAATTCAGTCTAGTTTAGGTAAGTTACATTGTAAACAATGCTTGATACATTTATAAAATCTGGTTCTTATGTTATTTTATGAAAAAAATACATGCTTTAATAATTCATTATTATTGTAATTGTTGTGATACATAATCCCAACTAGTGAAATTGTGCTAATTCTAGGATCCTTTGTAGATGGAAAAATGGACATTATTTTAGCAAAGAAATAGTGCACATTATTAATAAATGTCTTGTTAATGAGGACCTTCGCAACTATATAGAATATTATTAATTCTTTACAACAGGGAGATGATATTCCTTTGACAAAGGGAAATCATCCCTACTATATATGTGTTAATATCCCTTTAAACAAGCTTTGCTACTAAAATTTATAAATATTAGGTGCTGTATCGCCAAGTTTACCATAAGCCCCTTTTTTCTCTTAAGACCTCTTACGAGTATTATGAAATATAATATTATATAAATATTTTTATTCCAGATGGCTCAAAGGAAGAAAGTTCTTTTAAAAGTCATCATCCTTGGTGACACTGGAGTTGGAAAGACTTCCTTGATGAACCAATACGTCAATAAGAAATTCTCAAATCAGTACAAAGCAACTATAGGTGCTGATTTTCTCACCAAAGAGATAGCTGTGGACGACAGGACTGTCACTATGCAGGTTATTTTCTTATTTATATACTTATAATTCATGCTTGTTAAATTATTTTAGCTTTTATTCACATTAAACTATAATTTAAGTGTTGGCAGTGGAAATTTTAATGGTTATACTACAAATTAATTTGAAATCAGTATTTCCTTATGGTCACATAAAAACTAATGTATAGCATTTTTAAATATTAAAACAACATTTTCAGCATTGCATTTAGATTGCCATATATTGGCTAATGTGGGCGTGGCTGATCCAAATAAGACAGAAATCCAGATATAGAGCGAATTTGATAATAAAAAAAACTTTTATCTATGATTGATTCAAAATATAAACATTTTATCTCTGTTTAGATAAGTAGAAAGTGATCCTTTACGTATTTGTATTCATTGCGCATGCACGTTTCATAGTTTTGTATAATTCCTCTTCTTTACCACCCTAGGGCAGTAAAGAAGAAGAATTCTTCACCTTTATGCACGATAAGCGAGTTTGTTTACATTTAACAAAACTAATTTGATGTTTGTTTAATAAAAGTAACTGTTTATATCGAGTTTTTTTTTGTAAATATCAATGAGTGATTTAGTGATTAAGATGAATATGAGGAGAATAATACGCCTTCCGAAATAATTAATTCGGCACAAAATACAACTAATGAATTAATGTCATTTTTATCAAAAGACGAACTTACATACAGGAAGATTTTTTCTGTATTTATTATTAAAATCTAACAATCGTAGATGAAGTACAGTACGCAACTTGTGCGAAAACGGCATTTTGCATTGCTTGTGTGGTTTTACTCCCTCGTGCAAACTCCACACTCGCATGCAAAATGCTTTCCGAACTCGACGCGCAATTTACTATTAAAATGAAAGTTGATTTATATACTCTTGCTTCATATGTTATTGCATATTTTATGCTATCTTTGACAAGCTGCAAAAGCATATTTATGGCATGGAAGCACTGCTAGCGTATACATATAATTGGCTGCTGACGATGTTCCTGATAACCATCTTTAAATGTCTTATTCACTTTCACTGTGTAATTCATACTTTTCCCTTAGTGCCCCCAGTCTGCAGATTGTTTTGCGGGGGGCACACCAGCGACAAAACAATCTGCTAGTGTATACAAGAATCGTTGTATGAATTCTATTGTTTATGGATCAAGACCAATTATTTCCATCATGTTTAAATCAAAAACTATTCATTTGTTGGAAAAAAGGGAGAAGTTATTCTTGTAGATATTTTTAAATATCTAATCTTAATTTTCTTAATCCTCATTAGTAATTGTTGAAACTTTTATCAGGTTATGTTCATCAAAGTTTGTTAGTTCTTTACATTAAATCTAAAATCAGCTTCAATTGCAGGAGTTGCTTATATGTATGTATATTTTATGTTATGATTTTTATTTATTAATGCATGATTACTTATTTGTTATTCCTTTTGTTTACATAATGGAAAAGTAACTCCGTAACCTACCTAAATATTAGAAATTTAGTGATGCTATGTGTACCCTGTATAATTATTTATAGGTCGTATAACTTGGATCCTTGAAGGGTAGGAAGAGAAAGAAGTCTAACACTACTTCATACTGTTTGGCATAGTTTCGACTACTCGAGCCATTTTCGAGCCTAAAAATTTAATTGTTAAACGTTTTCTCTTCCTACCCTACAAGGATACAAGCTACACGACCTATAAATTAGAAATGTATTTATTGGACAAAATCCCCCATAATTTAATATTAATTATCAACAGTTTTACATTACATTTAATTGTATCCTATCATTTTCAAGTTATGAAATCAATATTCCTTGAAGCTTCTGCTTGGAATTAATTTAAGCCTTTGAGAGTCTTAAAATACATATATATATA
>KZ651164.1:12027-44923 GCA_001010745.2 Gerris buenoi | reverse complement strand
CCCCCCCCCCCTCTATCTCGCTTATGTGAAGTGCAAAAAATCTGAAAAAATTCCTGAACAATCTTCGACCAAAAGTAAAGAAACCACTTTTTGGAAATTTCGAAAAAAAAAATTATTTTATTTTTTATTGGCAAAATACGTTTTTTTTTTGTTTTTTTTTAATAATTATGGTCTTTTCAATGTATTTATATGTTTACAGTCTGGTTTAGTGGCAATGAAATATATCTCCAGAAGTTTGTTTATGTGTTTTGAGAATATCAGACTCATAGCATAGTTCAAAGTAAGCTTTTTAGCATTTTAAAAACACCATACATAGGGTACTACTTAGCCTTCGGACCCTCATTGTGTGCTGACTAGCACTCCCTTGAACTGTTTATTTAAAACTAAACTGACCCTGTATGAGGTATAACACAGCTTAAAAATCAACATGTTATTTGATGTTAAGAAAAAAAGGATAGACCAATTTATACTAGTTCAACTATATATTTGAACCATCATCATGCCTTATTTAAGCCCTCTTCTACAATATCCTATTATGCAATAAGTACTTGTGTAAACATTTTCTGTTTCTTGGTCTCTGTTACTTCAATTATCAATAAAAATTAAATTAAAGTTGGCTTGTAGTTAATTACCAAATACTTTCAATTCTAATGTTTTAAACTGGACTAAATTATATTTTGACATTGAAGTTCAGGAATAAACTAATGAAATTCACTCTTTGTAAGTTCAACAATAGAAATTAGAATTCAGATATTCAGCTAGAACACCGTATTGTACACTTGTTTTTCATGTAGGTGTAAAGAACTAATTTTTTAAGAGCACAAAAATTACCTTATTTTTATTAAAGAACAAAACTCTTTGACATACTGCGAAAACGGTTTAATACAAAAACATAAACATGAAAAATCGATTAACACGAAATAATACTGCGATCTCAACAAAATACTAGGTATTTCCATACATCTTTTGTCTTTTAATAGGAAACAAAAATGGTCTGAATGTAGAATGGTCTGAAATAAAAAGAGAGTATAAAATGTAAGCAAATAAAATTTAAGCTTGTCTATTTTGGAAAGATATGAAATATAGCTTCTGAGCTATCAAGGGGCCTCTACCTTTCAAGGGTGGGGGAAAAACCGAAAACTGTGTTTGGTGTCATTACATTACCTTGTGTATAGATGTCAGGTGTTTGTTATATTGTTTCCATGGCTTACTTGTTGTCTTAGAGTTAAGTGACTTACCCAAAGACACACTATAGAACAACCATAAAAACCTGTAAATAACCTGTGTAAAAATGGTCTTGACTACTCTACCAAGTAAACTCACTCTTATTCCTTCGAACTATGTTCATGTGGTTCCTGGTGCACACTATTGGGACCAAAACATTATTAGAAATGTTGGTGTTTGGATTTTAGTTTTAGGCAGTATTACACTAACTACTTGGCTTTGCCGATCCCCTGATATCACATTTGGTTAAAAGTTTAGAAATATGTAACATAATATTTTTTTGGTGTTAAAGGTTTCAACCAAACGTGCCCAACAGTGGTGTCAATCGAAGAATAACATACCGTACTTTGAAACATCTGCTAAAGAAGCTATCAATGTTGAGCAAGCATTTCAAACGATAGCTAAGGATGCTTTAGCTCAGGAATCAGAAGTTAGCCTTTATAACGATTTCCCTGATCAGATTCGTCTTAATAGTGAACAGAGACAGCAGAATAATGATCAGTGCTCCTGTTAACATCTCTATCTCAGGTAACATCAGTGATACAAATGACATATTGCCTGTTAAGTTTACATTATAATCAAGCCTAGAAAAGAAAAAAAAAAAAAAAAAAAAAAAAAAAAAAAAAAAAAAANGGTTCATGCTAGGTATTATGCCCTTTCCAATACGGCATACGCGCGCTGCACCAGTAAATATTTAATTACTTAGGTTCTACGTTCTAATCAATATTTTTCGATGAAACCAAGCCTAGAAAAAAAAAAAAAAAAAAAAAAAAATCATAGACTACCTTCCCTCTTCATAACAATTTATTACTATTCATTTTTTAATTAAAGTTTTTTCCCTTATTTCACATTGACTTCATTTTAAATGAAATAAAATTAATTGGTTTCTAGGTAAAATTTATTAAAGTTTTATTAGGGGAGAAAAAAAGAATTAAAGTTATCAAACTTAAATTTTTTTTCGGGATGTTGTTAAATGTAATTTTTAATTTTAATAGGATTTCATTCCTTTTTCAACTAAGAATAAATTTATTCATTTTTTTTAATACAAATATATTATTGTATATATTATATTAATTATATATTAAGGATTTGTACAGGATATAAAATACAAATAAATTTTAACAAATATTGTTAAAAAAAATAGGACATAATCATTTTGAAATATTTATGAAATAATTAAATACTTTATGAGCATATTATTTTATTTTGCCATATATATTATATATTTATCGAAACTTGTTAATTAATTTACATGTGTCTACAAATTGCAATCTTCTGTTTAATCAAAAGTATATTGTTTATTTATTTTAGTTTAGTTATATTCTCCTAAGCAAAAGTTAAATTTATAATTTATGTAATTTTTGTTAATTAGCATAACTTTATTATTGATAAGAATGCTTGACTATATTAATGCTAATAAAACAATTTTCTTGCCATATTTATTTACTTTTCTTCAGGTTCTCATTATAAATGATAGTTTTATAATAAAATAAATCAATAACTTAGCAATCATACTCACCCAGCTTGTAGTAGAGAATGCAAAGAGTAATTTGGATAGGGCAATCAAAGAAACAACTCTTCTATTTCATATTATGTCCACATTTGTATGTTATATTTAATTTATTTTTGGTTACTCAAACTAAAACAATCTTGATAAAAACAATAACTTTGTTATGGTTTAATTTTGTCTTCAACATTATGTTGTAAATTTAAACGTAATATTTATTGTGTAATGCAAATGTGATGTAAATCTTATTAATTTTATAGTTGGTTCTTAAAATTAATAAGCTTTTAATTCTCAAACACATAAATCAATGGAAATTTGTAAGTGGAAATAGTTTTAAATAATGAGTTCGTTTTTTAAATTAACTACAAATAAATTAATAAACTATGTATTTTATTCTCAGCCCTTGTGATCAGTTGCTTTAATTAGTTAAATAATTGTAGACATTTGGATAATTTTGGTTTTCCTGTAACATATTAATTTAAATATGTATGATTTTCTTTGAATAATGAGTTATGTTTATTTGTTTTATGTAAGACGATAATTACTTATTGGGTGTGTTAATTGTTAATGTTTGAATTATATCTATGAAAATTGTCCCATCACATAACGATTTGTGGGTAAAAAAAAATTAGATATGGAACCTCTTAAGAAAAATCAAGTGCTTAAATTAGGGAAGAGCTTATCATTAGAGTGTATTCTCATTATTATATAAATAACTCTAACACTCTCCTTTTGCTGGTATTTTAATGTATTATATCTTATATGATTAAGTGAAAAAGGAAAAGTTACGTTGGTGTAGTAGATTGTGTTGGAAATCTGTCAAGCAATCACTTACTAATTTATAACTTCTATGTACAAATACAACAACCATATCGTAAAACATTGTATGGTTGATTCTAAGTATACTATATCAATGAAAACACATAATAGATACACATTGGCTACCTTTAAGAATAGTGTCTGTTACAAAAGATGTAATTTCTATTTAAGCTAAAGAGTCAAAATTTGTTTTCTCGTAACTAATAAAGTTAAGTAAATTCAACCTACTTTCTTTATTTCTAATTCATATTAATTACCTTTAATATCATTGATATTATAGAAAATTAAATAACTGATAGAGCTTTAGCTTTTTATCCTATGATTAGACAAATTACCATACCTATTATGGCATGTACAATGGATGAATTATTGCCACTTTTTCTTCCAAATCTTATCGTCATGAACTATGTGAGTACATTTTAAAGGGTTTTATGTAAAACATACAAGAAATAGCCAATCACAAGAACCCACAAGGCTTGGTAAAATGAGGTTACCAATATGGCACCTGATTCCTGTTAGTTCTAGGAAAAAGATCATCAGAGTTGTTAGTACCTTCGAATTACTGTAATTATGTGAATTTTTATTTCTATTTGTTTCTGGCCATCTTATTAATGCTTGAAGTTAAACAAAAATTATATATAAAATTGCATTTATTAATAAATTTATACTACTCACAAATTTTATACTCTTCAATTATAATTTATCTATTTCAATCTACTCACTATATTTATTTAGTTAATTCATTTTACACATTATAGATATATTTTTTTCCCCTTCTCATTTATAATTTGTTATTGATCTATATGATATTTAAAATATTTGTTGTCTTTTTCATTCATTTTAGGGTCGTTTCAATGGAATCGTTTAAATAATAAAAAAAAATGAATGACAATAAATAAAATGTTAATACCATCAGATGAGAAAAAGAGGGGCAGTTGTAAATAGTGAATGCAAGCTGGTGTAATGTCAAAAAAAAATAATGTACTATATTTACAATATTGTTCTAAGTAATATATTATATATTATTATTATACTGTTGAACGATATTGTCACTGGAAAAATGTTGTTTATATAATATATAGATAATTATATATACATTTACATATTATTCCATATTTTATTATTATAATATGTTATTATTAAATATAATTATAATCTTATTTTTAACCAAATGGTTAAGATTACATTTCTTTTTTAGCTTTCTATTTTAATTTGTCATTTATATTATTCAAGGAATTGAAATTGTGGGGTTTGGTGCACCAATCTAATGAAAACAGTAAGCTGCACAGTATGTTTGACAATTCACGTGCTTTTTTTAAAAAACAATTTCTTTTCCTTTTGGTCTTTAGGGATTTAAGAAGAGCATAAGGGATCAGGGCAAGGGAAGAGCAAAAGTGACATGTGCCTATTGTTTGTGTTGTTTTTTTGTGATTTACCGCTGCTTTTTAATATAACTTTTTGATATAATGAAACTCCTCCATACCGTTTTTCCAGCATTTGTTTGCGCCTTAGATGACGAAGTTTCAATTTTCCAATACTATAGAAGATTTAAACAAACTTTTCTAGTGCTAACTTTTGAGAATGGGGTTTTTTTTAGAATACTTCAGCTAAGTTGGTCAATTGAAGATAATTAAACCGACACTTTACTTTCATTTTAAAAGATCACTAAAGAAATGTTTGTTTTTATTAGCAACAAAAGAGAAATAAATAAATAAAAGAAGAAAAATCCAAACATGTTTCAGACAATTCTTTTAAAAAACTTTATTATTTTTCTATGTTGTAAATAAGGTGAAACAAATTATTTTATAAAAGGATAACAAATTGAACTTGCTTACAAATACAGACAAACCAAAATTCACGAATCCTCAATTTAAGAAAATTTAGGCTTACAAAATAATTGTTATTAAAATTTTTTTTTTTTTTAAATATTAATATTATTGATTTATCTACTTGTTATAGATAATATTTACTTAATTCACTGAGTTCAGGTTTGTCATTATTATTAAATTATTAGTTATCTCTTTTACACCATCTGAAGCAGGTGTTGATAAAAATTACGATGGATATTAGTCACTGTTAAGCTTTATCAAAGTATACTGAATAGACCTAGTTTGTTAGATTGTCATTTCCCCCAGTTTAGTCATTTTATTTTATTTAACTACAGTCTAGTACCCTCATGCTTGGTCATCAATGGACAAATGATTACAATGGCAGTTTTATCATAATCATTTTGTTGTGAAGAAATAACATTCAAAGAATGATTCACTCATCAGTTTTTATCTACCATGTTTATTTTCAATCAAATATATTTATTTTTTAATCATTATTTTATTTTATTTTATTTTTTTATTGTATACTATGTACTTCTATCTTTCTATCTATCATTACTATTGTATCCACATTTATGTGATATACCTTTTTTTTTAAAAAAAAATTGTCTTATACAGTAGACCCTCGATTACTCAAACCTTAATAACTCAAATTCTTCAATAACTTATTTTTTTTAATCCCCTTCATTTCCCTAGAGTGTTTGCCTTTATTATTAACTCTATAAGTCTATAAGTTTAATATTTTAAAATAAAAACCTCTATTAGATGAATTTATTTTGTTTTTGGAGCCGTGGACAACCTCTATAAGTCAAAGTTTTGATTTCATCCCCTCTATAACTCTAAAGTTCACACGTGCCTACATGATCAGAGCCACATGTTCATTTGGAGGGCTCTCCCCTCTTCCACACACTTATCAGTCCTACACCCGCCAACACCACCTGACAATACCATACATTAGTTGAGTTTAGAGTTCTCGCATGTCATACAGTACAGTCGTATATCATTGTTTCTTGTTCTTTCGAGAATTCGGCATACCGCCAAATACTTTATTAACGATCCTAAATTTCTGGAAAAATAATGATGTTGCAGCAAATGGATTAGTTGGCTCAGTGAAGAGAAGAGGGCAAAATATGTGTATAGTTTTTGTTTAATACCCTGTATTTCTGAGTAGGAACCTTCATAACTCAAAGTTGGTTATTTTAGACCTCAATACCTCAAACCTCGACAACTCAAATTTTTCTATTTACCCCTGATATTTGAGTTATCAAGAGTCGACTGTAATTCATTTTTGTTACATTTATTAATTAAAAATCAATATATATTGCAGATACTCCTTGTTTTAGGTGCAAGGGTTTTTTTTTTTTTTTTTTTTTAATTTATTTACAAATACACTTAAGGGGGAAAAGGTGTTGGTGATATTACTTTAAACTCACATTCATGGGTTAACAATATATATATTTTATAGATTCCAGAATTTGTTGTACATATTTACAAGAAATCTGTGATTTTTTTTCTATGTCAATAAGCTAAATCACTTCCTAAATTATCGGGATATCTGACCTGTCAATGTTTAATCCTCAATCGGGCAATTTTTAATTTAATCGCCCCCTCCCCCCCTATTCCTACGCCCCTGCAATTATATATAACTAAGATGGGGAGAGAACCACTTATAGAATTTTAAGAAACACGTAGCGGCACAGCAGTTCAACGAAGTTCCCTGACATTTCACCAAGCCGCCTGTGTACAATGTCTTAACTTTTTGTTAACTGATTAGCCGTTGCTCGAATTTCATTTCGGAACACAGCTTGTTTCTCTGGAAGTTCCTTCTATACCATCACTTGTGTAATAGATTGTCATTTCAATTTAATTTATTTTATTTTCGGACTGGTGACAAAACAGTCCTTAGATAGTGTTTTTAGACTAATAGAAGTAATTTTTACGATAAAAACATCGATTTAATATTTTTACCCAACTAAAACTGGTTTTATAGAGACAATTTAAAAATGATTCAGTTTAATCTGGACTTTCAGTAGTCCGGATTGGGTCCGTTGCTGTAAAACCCGGATTAGCGAGACTCTACTGTACTTACGAATTTTTTGGATTATTTATTTGACATGATTTGATTTTTTAACTGGAGGACTGTAAACATTGCTTTCTTTAAAACGTCATGACACCCACAGAGTGTCTTGAACATGAATGATGGTCTTGATGCATCAAACTGTTTTTGTAACATTTTGCCCTTCCCATTTTTTTTTTTTTTTTTTTTTTTTTCTTCTGAAATATATTAATTTCTAAAATAAATACTTCAGACGGCTGGGGTAAAAAGCAAGCTTTTTACATGTTTCAGTTACAAAATCAATTTTAACTTTTTATTTTTTTTTATATATTGAATAATAAAATAAGTCAAACTAGAATAATAATATTTATAATATTGCAGTAAACTGCCATAGGAGCACGGTGTGTCATAGTGGCGCATATGATTTGTCATGCTAGTTTCAGTGATAAATTTTCGTTTCTGTGGCTGCATGACGTACATGGTGCGTCATTATATTTTTATTTTTATGGACGATAAACATTAGAAAAACAATTTTGGTGCAATTTCATGCATATCTGAGTCCAGACTAACAATAATAATTTGAAATCTGTTCCTTGGATGTACTTTTTTCTCTCTTCTATGCCGCAGTCAAAGGGTTAAGTAATTTCTCACCCTCAAGGTAGCAACAATTAACTTATTTATACATATATAATAATTAAATGATGGACATTAAGTATTAAATATATTTTAATATTATATTTTTACTAAATTTTTTAAAATATACATTAATTTAACACAATTAGTACAATTATAATTTTAATCAAACATAATAATTACAATAAAATTTTTGTGCAGTGAAGGCTCTAAGTGACCAGTTAAGAATTACTTGAAAATTAATCATAATATAAAATTAATAAGTAAGTCTAGAGCCTATTTGATATGGAATGTACTATTGTCTCAGTAAAAAAGGTACTAATTTTCATTAAGATTATTTTATGTTTTTCATCCATTCAAGCCATATAATCCTCTAACATTCTCGCTTCTATCTTTACCATGTCTATTTAATTGATTCAATAAACCAATTATTTGTGTTATAATCGTACATGTCACCACAGTGACTAATATGGTTATACCCAATATCATCATGCCTAGATCTTTGATCATTGTTAAATTATGTCTTCCATTTTGTATTTTCCATGTGTAAAGGTATTCAAGGTAACCTGGTAAAAAGAGGCCGAGTGTTGATATGCATGTTGCTCCTACTAGAGTTACCATAAGGTCAAATTTGGGTAAGATCATTGCCACTATAACTGAAAAGAAACAATTATGATATAAAATTTAAGAAAAGATAGTTTTATAGGTACAACATAAGGTTTTGATTCTTAATAATAGAAAAGTTTTAGGACATTTAAATCAACCTTGTGGTACAAACTTAAGCAGCTTGAATAGAAATAGCCAGTAATGTAATGTTATGTTTATTCGAAAGTTTAGATATTAATAATCTAATTTACTTACAGGTAAAAAGTGTCACTCCAAATCTAAATAAATACTCGTATAAAATTTGTTTCTTTTTTGATTCAACTTTTAAACCTAAATTATCCTCCCACATTATAGCTATTACTGGATAGCATTGAATTGGATATGAAAAATATATTATTATAATGAACAGGCATTGAAATCCAAATGATATCCTGAAATTAAAGTTACAGTAATATAGACAAGTAAAACTATTAACACATATTGTCTTATAAAATATAATATTCACCCAGTAAGAATTGATATTCCAGGTAGTCATAAATTGTTTCATGAAAATTGAAAAGTTTGTCAACATTTTGCATTATTTATTTTATTTTAACGATTTGCACGATACAGAGCCAGTGCACACATATATAAGTTGTCCATGTCGTTAGGTTTGAACATGTGATACAAAGTTTGTAAGTTGTAATTCAAGTTAAAGCCGACGACTGGCAAATGTTTACAGGTCGTTAATAGATGAACTCGGACAGGACATCAACGAAAAAAGAATACTTCAATAAGGTACCATACAACAACATTGACTTTGAATTTAAATTGAACAGTAATTCAATTTTTAAGTTTTTTGTAGTTTTCATACTACGGAAAGTTTAAATTTTAATTTAAAGTAAATTATAATCATTATTAACACTGGGAGACAGACAGATAAAAATAGACTCCAGCGCCGGGACTTGAACCATGGACCTTCCGCATTTCCAGTGCAGACGCTCTTTCCAACTAAGCTACTCGGGAGAATGATTTTTCTCTGCCGTAACCGATAACTAGTCCCCAAATCCAAGCTTTCAATATTCATACACATCTAGCAAGTCAATATTTATGACATTAGAACTAAACCGAGAATTAACGCTTATGATTATAAAGTACTCAATTAGTACCTGTACCTTGAAGAATCAATTCAAAATTCAATTTTTAAGTTTTTTGTTGTTTTCATACTACGGAAAGTTTAAATTTTAATTTAAATCAAATTTTAATCATTATTAACACTGGGAGACAGACAGAGAAAAATAGATTCCAGCGCCGAACTTGAATCACGGGACTTCCGCATTTCCAGTGCAGACGCTCTTTCCAACTAAGCTACGCGGGAGAATGATTTCAAGTCCCGGCGCTGGAGTCTATTTTTCTCTGTCTGTCTCCCAGTGTTAATAATGATTTGAACTGTAATGTTTATAAGTATTTCTCTGTTGTTTTTTTTCTGGCTGCAAGAAAAATTTGGTTTAAACAGTCATTTTGCTCTCTGGTCATGGGTTTAAGGGGCCAATTAAGAGGGCTTCCACTGTAATCACCTCAAAATTTATTTTGTGTAGCATGGCTCTTTTGAGTAATTAGGTTACAGAAGATTCACTCTGGGTATACTCAACAGTGCTACAGCAATATTAAAGAACAACTTTTAGTGCAAATTTACCTCATTTCGCTGTTCTTATAAATCATTAACAAAAATTTCATCTAAATTTAACTCCCAAGATATTTTAAAACTATTTTTTTTACCATGAGTGGTGTGGAAAGTTTAAGTTGACTGCTTCCTTTATATTACTTCCATATTTTATATAAGCTGAGGCTCCAATAAAAGTATAGATTAATATCACAATAAACATTGAAATATTGTAAACTCCAAAATAGCCTAAAAATGCTTGTGGTTTTTTCATCCGCTCTTCTACAGACATTATCTGGAATTTTTTAGCATCAGTTACTTTAGAACTAACACTGACTTATTATTTATATAATATACTTTAAACTTTTTTCTATGGTTGTACATAAACAGCTACGAAAGAGTTAATTTTTCTTGAGGAATGATTTTGTTTTTAAACACTCTCCTGTTAATTAGTGATTTACCAGTTTCTCAAGAGGGTATATCGGCAAAATTCCTGTCTTAAGGTTTGGAATAATTTTATTTATATTGAAATCCTTTTAATTTGTTTAATTTTACCTTTTAAGTTAAAGGCTTGTTAAGTGCAGCTCTGGGCTTGTTAAATAAAAAATAATAATAATTCATAATTCACCAATACTTATAAGTATATAATAATAAGTATTACTATGTAGAAGGATATTTAACATTACCACACTGATAGCTTCAAGTGCAAATAAAACTGTTCCCACAAACATTGGGATTTTCACAAAATCTTTACCAATCATATCATGATCTCCACTCATAAGTGGCTCCTCACCAAAAATATAATAGAATAAAGCAGCAAAACAAGTAAACGTCAGTATGTCACCAATTGCTGAAAAAACTACCATTTTGTGAAGGCTAGGAATACAGTTAATAAGAAATACTGGTATTATCAGCATTGTTTCATAAATGTATTCTGAGGCAGTTTCATCCTTTGAAATTGGAAACAGCTGAAAAAAAAAAGAAATAATAATTTGAATATTGGTACACATATATTAAGCATTAACCAAAAAAAAGCAACCCTATAGAGGGGGGGGGGGTGTATAATTGCTGTAGGTACCAGGGGAAAGGAAGATTTGGAATTTATTAGTAAGTTACATGTTTGTTAAATAAAATTGCTAAAACAAACAAAAAATATGTTTTAAACTGCTGAGGGCAAGATCCTCGATTATTATCTGAACTTATTGAGACCAGAGGTGGGTGGGATAATCGAAAAGTTTGGAAAATCAAGGTTCATTAAAAAAAATGCAATTAAGTATATAACGATATTTTAAAGGTTGTTTTATTTTTAAAATAAAATTATTATACATACATACATATTTGTTAATCAACACATTTTTCTCCAGTAGGTTTGGAAAAAATTATGAATTCTTGTCTGTTTCACCCTCAACAAGGTAATGAGTACCTCTACCCTCTCACGGTGGCAAGTTTGGATAACGAGGTTCTACTGTATCTCAAAAACCATTAGAGTTACTAAAAAATGTATAGGGTCCTATTTTGATTTTCAAGCAGCAATAAAAACTATGTCTAATATCAAAACTTTAAAAAAAAAAAAAAATATTTAAAATATTTACCTTGTGCAAAGATTCTGCCATAAATATTACATAGGCTGAGCAAATACCTAGAGGATAGGCAATTAGCAGTGTTCTTACTGTATACCTGTTATAATAAAAAGAAGTCGAAATAATTTAATTTGATTGATTTATATTAGTTTTAACACAAGAAATGTTCTTAATTGACAAAGTGTTGAGTCCAAAAGGGGCATATTTACTGTTGTGATTTTGTAAATATTCAACCTGATTTTTTTGGGTTGAAACTACACTTTTATAAAGAGAAAACAATTAAGAACTCATTGTTAATTTTTTTTAATGAGATGTACAAACATTCGATGAAAAATAACAGTAGGAACATCAAAATAATCTGAAATTAAGTGAACATTAATGCTCCAGGCCCCAAGTTACCGGCCACAGGTCTCTGGCCTATAGCCAATTACCCTAGTGCCTATTGTACTAGGCCCATTGCCCCTTACCCTCAGTAGCGTAACTATGGGCCTGCATTGCGGGCAGATCCCCGGTGCTACAGGGCCCCCAAATACAATGTGTCAATGTTGATGGGGGCCCCCTTCGCAGCCCCACATCACTTACCCTAGGCCCATAGACCCAAGATATAGGGTCATTCAACGACCGATTAATTACCTACATTTAATACTAAATGATAGACGAAGTAGCTCTGACGGGAATTTACCAGAAAACAAGTGTATGCTCAAAAGGACTTCTACTGCTACACAGGGAGGTGTCTTACCTACCAGAGCAAGCACTGCAGAAGGATGGGGTACCCATCACAATCACCAGGACCGTCCCTAGGCGGGTCAAGCTGACCTGGGCGCCACGTCTAGGGGGGGAGCTCCCAGGCCCCTTGTCTTAAAATACTAGGTGGATTTGGCAGTAAAAGGAGGGTGCCACATGTGCTTTTGACCCGGGCGCCTATACCTCTAGGGACGGCCCTGACTATCACAAACGAGCATGGAAGGTTAAGGGTCAAACTGTCCTCGTTGATTTGACTACCATTAACATTCCAGGGTTAAATAGTCCAGTCATTTTAGGCGAAAAAAAGGTGGAACCTCTTAAAAAATACTGGTGAACATTTTTTTTTGCAAATACCTTTATTTTGACACTACAAATAACGTCCAGAAAGTCCATTGCAAAATGTTGTACGCTAAGCGAATTATTCAAGGTCATAGGTAAAAAAAATCAGTTTTTTGCAAATAACTCGTTTTCTATTGGTTGTACGATAATTTTAGTTATTAGAAAAATTGTTCATCAGAAAATTACCTACAAAAAAGATTATTTATACATTTTATGCACAACCAATAGTTTTCGAGATATAAACCCAAGAGAGAATGAAGTACACAATAAATTGTTCCACAACCATTTTTGAGGTCAAAAACAAGGCGCATTTATTTTAACATTGTTTCCTCGGCACTTCTTTAGATTGTTACTCTCCTCATAAAGAAAACCGAGGGGAGTAACAATCTAAAGAAGGAGTACGGATCAGATTGTTCTTCTTCAAAATGTTACTCCCCTTTTAAAACCAGAAGTGGGATATTCCTTTGTCCCAAAGTACATTGGACTAACATCACTTTGTCTTAATAGTTATTTAGTTAGTCATTTATATTCTAAAAATACATAAGGGAGTAACAATCTGAATAAGTACCGTTTCCTCTTTAAGCCTGATTCATACTTTTCAATTACGACATTTCTTCTTAATTTTGTTCCTTTTAATTCACTTCATCTTCTTCTTTTTCTTCATTATTATCTTCATCAGTCACAATATTTCATTTAGCGTTTTATTACAAATAGTACAGGTATAAAATAGACCCAAAAACCACTAAATAAATGACAAAATTTGTACATTCATGAAACTTTGCTCATACCTTCATATTGGCAGTGAAAATTAAAATCTGCAGAGTCCATAACAATTTAGGGGGTGGAACATCCCCCCAGGGGGGCGGGAAGGGGGGTTTTTTTTTTAGCTTTTTACCAAATATCTCGAAAAGTATTGACATTAGGTGAATTATGGTTATTAACAAATTTGTTCTTCATTAAATTTACAATAAAAATAGTCCTTTAGCATTTTTTTTTTTTTAGCTCCAACCGTTTTTGAGTTACAAGCGCTCAAAATTAGGTAATAAAAAATAAAGTTGGATAAGGGGGCTAAAGTACACTTTTATATAATCTCCCACCCCTCCTACAGGCCACATAGGTTGAACCCATTTTTCTGTTTAAATTCCTAATATAAAATGAAAATACTATATTTGAAATATTTTTTTTTTCTTCGTCTTTACAGAGTTTTAATTAATAACTCTCCTTTCTTCTCTATAAATCTGCTCTATTTCGCCTTAACTTGAGGCTTCTTCTGGCTGGTATTATAGTCCAGTCAAATTAGATGAAAAAAGGGGATACTTCCCAAGTTTTGGAAAGTAGTGGTGATTTATAGAGGAATGAAAAATTTGGAAGGGGGTGTCAAAAATCTATGGAATAATAAATAGTGTTTGGTTTAAGGTCAAGAAATCCCTAGTAAAAGAGTTCTTTTACCCCCTAATCCTACTTTATTTTTTATCACCTAATTTTGAGAGCTTGTAACTAAAAAAGGACCATTTTTATTTGAAATTTAATGAAAAACAAATGGGTACATAACCACAATTGGAGTAATGTCATGTTTTTGGGATTTTTTGCTAAGTTATATCCTAATTTGACTGGACTGAAGTGGTTTAGGTTTATCTCTTAAAAAAACCAATTCCCCTTTTTTTTTTTTTTTTTACAACTGCAAGAGAACTATTTTGTCTACAGGCTTCATTTTGTGCTTGAATAAAAGCTAATTAAATTTACTACAACTTAATTTCTTATGACTTTTCTTGTAGAGTAGAGGTTTTATGCCGATATTTGCCCCTAAATGAGAACAATACTTAAATTTATCATTTTTTGGGAAACATTGGCAATTTTCGCAGGGTCATATCTCGGTAACTATTAGACGTACAGAGTTGTAAGTGGATGTAAAAGAAAGCCTATTGTATTTACTACAAATTCATTCCTTATGACTTTTCTCGTAGGTTAACAGTTTTACACCGATATTCGCCCTGATATGAGAACAATACAGAAAATTTCCATTTTTAAAAAAAAAAAAATTGATTTTTAAAGTGCCACATCTCGGGAACTATTAGACGTAGAGAGTTGCCATTAGACTTTAATTGTTGTAAATTTATTGCACTCAAAAACTTGTAAGAGAAATTAACACCGAACAACGCATACTTTACGAGGTATATAGCAACAACTGAAATTTTTTCAATTTTTGCAAATATTACAAAGAAACTTTGGGGGGCCTTTTTGGGAGAGATATTTTTGGGGGGGGGAGTCTAGGAGTTGGGGGTAAATAGAGGAATGAAAAATTTGGAAGGGGGAGTCACAAATCTATGGAAAAATAAATAGATTGTGGCATTAGGTCAGAAAATCCTAATAAAAGTGTACATTAGCCCCCTTATCCAACTTTATTTTTGATTACCTAATTTTGAGCCCTTGTAACTCAAAAACAGTTGAGCTAAAAAAAAAATGGTAAAGGACTATTTTTATTGGAAATTTTCTGATTAACAATTTTTCTAATAACTAAAATTAGCGTACAACCAATAGAAAACGAGATATTCGCAAAAAACTGATTTTTTTTACCTTTGACCTTGAATAATTCGCAACTTTCTGGACATTATTCCTAGTGCTAAAATAAAGGTATTTGCAAAAAAAAATTTTCACCAGTATTTTTTAAGAGGTTAAATCCTATTTTTACTGGACTATAAATGAAATATTTAATATTAAATTACTTTGCGCAGACTGCAGTTTTTTGCATATTTGCTGGTCCTTCTTGCACAGCTATCTTTATACAATCTTCATAAGATATGTAAGGTTTCTCTTGCAAAGCAGAAATTTTTACCATTGTTCGTATCTAAAATAATTGATATTCAAATATTTGACACATTTCATGTTAAGAATGGCTAACAAGTCGAATAAATGTATTTTGAATTACTCTCTCTCTTTTATATACAACTTCATTCATTTTTTCGACTTATTCCTACACAAAATCAAAATGTTTAACATTTTTATTACAATAATCTTGTTAAATTCAAACTTCTTATAACAAAAGAGGCAACTTTTTTTTTTTTAACCTGATGTTGAAAGCATCTAATTATAGATTTTATAAACTTACCACTTTAAACTACTGTTATTTTCACAATCAATTTTTCCACCATTACAGAAAACGTATTGTAATTATATTTATGAATCTGTTGAAGAAATTGTATCAGTTGTACAGTGGATTCCACATTATACACCTCTTTGCACTATTGCCATTCAACTGGTTTGTTTGGCTTATTAATAATTTAATTCTTCTTGTATTGCTTAAAAATTATGTTCTATTGCAATAATTGGTAACAATAATAGACTTAACAAACACTCTTTAAAGCATTAACTATGGATAAAACACCTTCTCAAGAGGGTTATGAAAAAGGCTAATCCAGAATATTGATTGAAAAAAAAAATGATACTCTAAGGTGCTGCCTAAGAAAAAAATCAGCTACTGCATTAAGGTGTTAATTAAAAAATAAAATTTCTCTGTCTTCTTTTAATTCGTGAATAATTGAGTTTAAAAGAAATTTTATAGCATGCTTTTTGTGTTTTGTAATATTTCAATCTCATCTAGAGTCATTTTCAAACTTCCTCTGATGTAAGGTAAGGCCCCTACACACGATCTGACCGTGTCGGCCCGACCATTATTTACCATATTTTATTTTTTTTTATTTTAGTCCCGTTCGACAGCGCAATGGGTCATTACAGAACGTCATTACATATTTTATTATTATTATTTTTTTGTTTAAAATAAAAATAATGAAATAAATTTTACCAAAACTTGCATTCCGTATAAAATAGTAATAACTATTGGTATTCCCATGATAATAGCCATTACATATCCAGCTCCATTTATTGCGAAGGGAAGGCTCAGAACTCCTATACCAAAGCTACTCTTAACCAAGTGAATAATTACTTCAATATTCCTTTGAAAAGACATTTGTTAAAATTATTAAACATTTTGGTGAAAATTAAATTGAAAAATAAGTTATTCGAAAAGCATTTAATGTTATATCATGAAATTTACTATACTTACGATGCTGATTTTGAGGTAACTTCTCTATGCTCATATGGGTTGTAGCTGGAAAATATTTGTAAAAACACTCTTTTTATTGTTGGTTTTGGCTATCCATTAAAGCAAATAATATGGTTAGTCCATAGGCATTATAAAGTTTAGTACAATGAAATGAGTCCCATAAGTCTTATTCATTATCTGTTTACCCATAAATTAGAACTTTACATCATTACCATAAATTAGAACTTTACATTATTATAATATTTATATGTTGGCATTTATTTAAGCAATTGAGGGTGTTTATTTAATTGACGAAGCGGAGCAAGGTCTCTGTTTTAACTTGATTGTTTGGCAATTAGTCTGTTTGTTACACAGTCATGACCAAAAGTGTTGTTTTCTTTAAATTTTGCATGGATGCTCCATGAAATCATGTAGGCGTTGAAAACGACCTATAAGATGTTAATCGAGCCTGGCTGCTCGATAATTTGCCTAGTCAGATTAAAATTATTTTGAGTGGGAAAGTAAATAGCCCTTTCTACATTCACCATCCTAAAGTAAAAACTAACTAACTCCCTGCTCAACAGCCTGTGAAGGGCCTAGGACCGCCAAAGGTGTTATAAAACTATTAATATAATTGTCACACCATCAGCTACATTAGCCGCTACTTCATAATAAAACTGCTCAGTTCTTTTTTGATAGAATAAATTAGAAGTATGATATTGAACCCACCCGGGGAAAAATAATTAAATTTCTCCACAAAAAGAAATGTCATTGTCATATTTAAAAAATAAAAAAGTGGGTTTGATATCATACTTGACACTATGGCATACGAGTATTATATCAAACCCACCCAAACAAAAATATAATTATAAAATTCCTTCATTATTAAAATATGAATGGGTCTAACATAATACTATATACAATGGCGTAAGAGTATGATATACACCCACTCCAAGCATAAAGTGAAGCTTGGATGGGGTCTATCCATACTCTTACGCAACTGTATATATTATATCAAACCCACCCTGTATTTTTCTCCCTTTAATTTGCCCTTCTCAAAGCCCCAAACCTTCTAACAATCCCGAATAAGAGCGTAGGAAATAAAATGAGTAGGTTGATGTAGGAAACGTGTATAATTCCTGGCTTATTTTATATTTACGTCTTATTGTTTTCTTATGAAAGGTTGCTATGTTGAACATAACATTTAAATAAGCTATAGGATTAAGGGCAATTATGTCTCACCTGGTCATTTTGTGTTCTCAAGGTATTTCAGAATACTTTATGTAGTTTCACCTCAAATTTAAGCATTTTAAACAAAACTTGGACAACTTTTTGTCAACAATTATTTTCTCTATGTTTGTTTCTCCTCTTAAATGTGCTTAAGCGGGATATAATGTTGAGTAGGAACAAACGAAGAAGGCACTTTTATTGATGAACAAAGGGCGGCCTTCAACAATTTATTAGGATTCTAAATATATTTGACATTGTCAAAACAAACAGAATATTTTTCTTTGATGTAAGTAACAATCAAACAAAGATTTGAACAATAGAATTTCTAATAAATAGTTTAATCTTGGGTGTATAAGACCTAGTTGTCTGACACCCTAATAAAACAATATAAAAATAAATAAATAAATAATAGTTTAACCAAAATTAAGGCTATAGGACATTTTTGGGGACAGCTTTAGAATACAAACTGTTTCAAAGCCCGCAACACACTATTTTATTCTATTCTTATCACTATTGTGACAATTGGACATAATCACTCGGATTATAATATAAGTTATAATATTCCTCTGTTGATAAACTTCAAAGATGAAGGGACATAATATCTTCAATATATGTATATAATTTTTTAAGATTAATCTGGTCAAAACCATTATTTTGGTCTTGGCAACTCATCAATTTTTAATAATTTTTACAAAAAATAAAGAAGGGATACTTAATTTATATTGAATACAATCACAGATCTAAGAAATAGTGAGCAGTACAGCCCTTCATTTGAAATGATCAACCCCCAAAGGTATCCCCTCTTATCTTATAAACCCTACAAATGTACTAGTTAAAAGTGAATCTTCATCAGACAATTAAAGACATAAGTAGATAATGGTGGTATGTTCCATTTTTTATTTAAAAAGATAGTAGATAGAAGATAGATGATAGTAATAGAAGATATAGATGAAGGTAGTATGTTGCGCAGTATGACAGGATTCTCTAATGTTTTTATTTGAATGGCCCAGACCTGGATAGGATATGGTCTATAGGAGGCCCGATGAAGTAAGTATCACTTAGCCATTGGAATTCACAATCGTAGGCAATATCCAGAAAAGCAGTATGCATTTCAACCAAAAACTCTAATAAGAATAGTGCTGGTCTTTTTCATGTTTGAAATTGCTTTTGATTATGGAGAACTTATAATCTTGCATTGTTATTAGGTTGGGTACTTTTTTACTTTAGCACCCCTCTATATCCCTTTGTGTTGAAAGTTATTTTGACAAAGGAAAATCATATGGAATAGCATATATTCCGTAGTCTAATCATGGGATCAGAACAAGGGATCGAATTCAAAACGTTCGTATAAACAGGTCGTGGAGGGGATCAAGATATCAGGTTATTTCCTCTTTTTTAATTGTTTGTTTTTGTGAGCATCTGTTCCTTTTTTTTAAACTGCAAAAATGCTTTTAAACAAAAGTTAATACAATAAAGGACCTGTAAAAACTTTTAACTTTTAAATAATATGCAAAAAAATTGCGGACATTAGGTAACAAGAAAGAAGGTTTTATTTGTGATGTCACCATTATGAGATATCGAAAACAAATATTTCGATCACCTGTATTTTTTGTTGTGAGAACATGTATTGTTTTAAAAACGAATCGGATCCAAAACACCTTCATAACGATGTGTGGAAGTAATACATGATTTTGTAGCATGCCACCATTATCAATTTATGTCTTAAGTAAATTCGTTATAAGTAATCAGGCAGAAGTTAAGATTTTTTTAATTTCAAACATAATATTATAACTTAAATAAAATTATAATTATTATTAACATTGGGAGACAGACAGAGAAAAATAGACTCCAGTCCCGGCGCTGGAGTCTATTTTTCTCTGTCTGTCTCCCAGTGTTAATAATAATTATAATTTGATTTAAATTAAAATTTAAACTTTCCGTAGTATGAAAACTACCAAAAACTTAAAAACATAATATAACTTGAATAGTATTTTTCAGATTATTTATTTAACAACTTCTTTGATAACATTTCCGATCCCACAATTATATAGAAGATCCAGGTAATGTTACAGCTCACCCAATACCTGCTCAAAACATACAGTTTATTTAAAATTAAATTATTTTCGATAAGCTTTTAAGTGCCTATTGTTCTTTTCCTTTTGCCTATCGAAAAGAGAAAGGAATCTTTAAAGTTAAGTCAGATTTAAACCTTTGTCTCAACTCCTACATTGATTCTTTAAGCTACTGATCTCACCTGTACTGAAGATGACTTATTAGTTGAAAATTATAACAAAGTTATTTTTAGTGGAAAGGCATATTTCTTTATTCTTTTTAGGTAATATTTTAACAAAAAAACACAGAGAGAAAAAAACATCTGATTTTATTTTATGATAAAAAAATAAATAAAACAGAACAATGAGTACGAAAATAATAATATCATAAAAAGGAATAACTTTCATACTTTTCCCTCTTGAAATTACTATTAAAAAGAATTTTTGAAGTTAGGTACCATATTAGAACTATATTATAGATATTTTAAATATAAAATATATCAGCATAAAATACAACAAAATATATAAATATATTTAATCTTTAGCATTAAACATTAACAGTTTTATACTTAAATTTTACACTTTGCTTATACCAAATTTCTTGAAAGTGTTCTTTATTTACCAGAACAATTTATCATATATATTCCATATTATTAACTTTAGAATACTACCTGAGTATATTGAAAAACCAACACATCTAATATGTGCATAAGTATAATTTGAAGAAGAACATTTTTAGACAAATTTACTTAATATTATGTATATAATATTTAATCACAAATGCTATTGAGAACACTAACTAAATTTATTTGTGTGTGCAAGCAAGTGGTTCTTTTTCCCTTTTTATTAAGAAAACGTAGCTAAGAAACTACTTTCTACCTCAATAAATTTTCACTGTTTTAAATTTGTAGTTGTTCATATATGATAAAAAATAAATAAATAGGTTGACAATGGTCTGTTTTACATAAGTGCTATAGTTTTTTTTTTTTTTTTTTGTAGTATTCACTAATTCACTATTATATCATAATATTTAACAGTTTGCTTTAAAGGTAGTACTGTTATCCAACTTCTTTGGATATAAATCTCTTCAAATAAGAACCACTGGTGAATTTTATTCTATAATGACTTTTTACAAATTATTTGGCACAATTAAATAAGAACACATTATTTTTAAGAAATAATCAAATAAAATTAAATTAAACTCTGTCATAAAATAATAAATCAAATCTTGATAATTCGAAATATACACCATGTATGTATAACACAAAAAATAATTATTAGTCTTCTTAGCTATGACTATTAAGAATCAAATTGTTTAATTTGATTCTTAATAGTCATAGCTATGTCACATCAGCCACATGTTTATGTGTATAAATAATATTGTGATGTATTTAGACAATAATAATAAATTAAAATTAAAATAGGATTAAAAAGAAGTAGATATTAAAAAACATGTTTAGAAATTAAATACATGAAAAATATAAGTATGAAAATACAATTTTATGCTCTTAAGTTTTTGAAATTGAGCCATTTTTTTTTTAAATATCTTTTAAGATACAGTTTTCCTCAGGTATTTTAAAAAAGATTAATGTCATAAATTTTAATTGGAGGTAGTATGGGTTATAAAAAATACATTTAATATGGGATAGTTGAAATAACAATCAGAAGATGTAAAAAAAACTGTATTTATTTAAAAAGTATTAATTAACCAGACTTTTGATTCGTTTTTAATGTAACTACAGTTAATGTAATTTTGAAAAAATATTATTATAAAACACCTTAAATATAGTAGTAAATATGCCATTAGCAATTTAAATAAATACAGTAGAACACCTCATATCCGACCTAGGAATATCTGACTTCTCGGTATATCCGACTATGACTTGGTTAAAAAAAAAAGAAAAAAAGTTTTATCTGACGACCAAACTTTTCATTCTTATCAGAATATTGAGCATAAATCAATAAAAGCAGCCAGTCATTTTTTTGCTATTGTAGTGATCTAAACTTCGTTTCTTATTATGGTGTGTGTCATTCAATATTTACAATCAAGTGCAGAGCTATATTTTTAGTGAATATGGTACTGTAAAAGTTAGATGTTCTTCAACTGCTTGACAAAGGTGAGTCCGTTCTAAAACTAGCTTCAGAGTAAGGAGTTGGTGTAACAAGAATTAAAAATTATAAAAAGGGTCTGAAAGACTTAGAAGCGTATTCCATAACAGGATTAGTATGCATAATTCGCTTTTCTTTGTTCCCAGGATTATCCGAACTTTTTAGTGCTCTGACCATGCTTCGGTCCCTTAGTTGACGGATATGAGGGATTTTACTGTATGTACAATAATACCCAAGGAAAATCAAGTTATTTTAGGCCTTAATTTGTTATTTACATGGACCGGATTTATTTAAAATGTATTTTTTATACTACCTTATATTTTTACATTCTCTTATGTAAGAGACATATATTTTAGACTAGTCGATGGTTAACATTTGTAAGTTATTTAAACAGTAATATTTGAAAATTCTTATTAAGTTCAATTTTTAAAATTTAGAATTATATAATTACCCTTAGTTATTCCTTTGAAGCATCTTGAGTATAATACATTTTTTAATTAGAATTTAACAACAATTAAAGAATACTTAGGTCAGTTTCCTAATTTTAGAAATGTTTCTATATTTAAGGCTTTATGAATTTTATTTTAAATGAGATTCATTTTTAAAATGATGCAATAATGTCATTGACACTTGTGATTGTTCCAATGAAAAGGGCTAAAATACCAAAGACAATTAGTATTAAGTCTTTCCACAAAATATACTTTCCAGGTCCTAGATTATCTGGCCAGAGAACACATATTTCCATAAAAGCAGGGAATGCAATTCCTAATGCAGACAGACAGAGAGCCCCAAACAGTGATATGAAAAGTCCAAGTCTTGGAATTGCAATAGCAAAAGCAACTGAAAAAAAAAAATAAATAAATAATAATAATAATAAAAATTAAAATAAAATAATAACTTACACACATGGACCATTTTGATAGAATTTTTTTAAATTTCAATTTATTTAAAAANGGGGTCCCCAGTCATCAATTTTTTTTAAATTTCAATTTATTTAAAAAAAAACCTTTGTGTAATTATTTGCTAATAACTGGATAAAAGGCCTTAATTATCTATACTACTATTAACTTCTGTGTTGTATGAATCTGTATTAGGGATAATATCAAAACTCCAGTGCACCAATCACATTTTGCATATATATCATATTTATATCACATACATCATATTTGCATAATAGTTAGTAAATAAATTGCATCTTGCAGGCATATTGTTAAAACTAAAAACTTCATAGCCATTTTGAGTTATTAACTCTTGATAGATTGAAGTATGCTCTCCCATACTAGACAATTAGTTAGTAAAAACCCACATGGATGTCCTTAGGAGAGCAGTTGCTCTATTCCCAAGAGGGGTATTGCAAAATTCCATGAATGAATAGTACACTCTTTTGAGTTACAACCATTGGATAAGTTACTTTTTATTTTTTGAGCCGTCACAGAATTCATACATGACAATAAGCAATATATGATATATTTATTACATATTAAAAATATATATTACATTTGTAATCAGTTATAAATATAAATTTTAATGGGGTATCCTTTTAAGAAGCTTTTATAATTTAAAATGTTAACAGAATTTATCACAAGTCAATAATCACTGATGATTGCTTTCTATTATTGATGATAATGTCAACCTCAAGATTTCATTTCTTTCTCCGATTCAGATAATTCTTTGTCAGATTCTAATAAAGAACCCAGTTACTTTAATGAGAACGAGTTATTATATTCTTCAGATTTGGCAATTGAATATCATGCCATCAAGGTAGGCAGAAAGAGACTCCGAACCCCCAGAATGTTAATGTTAAAAAAAAGGTTGAGAAATAATGGCTAATAGTACAAATCTGATTATTGTTTAAAAAAATATGTACAGTTGCCCTTAAGTCTCTAAGGCCTCCATGTACAAATTTCAAGCTGAATTGCTTGTCAAAATTCACTCGGGATGAAAGGCAAAATTTGAACAGTGAGATCATGTGAGCGGCATACCTAGGTGAGATGAAGCCTAGCTATAGGAATCTCTTAGACAAGCCGCAAACATGTTTAACACCATCTACTTTGGATCATAACAATTGCTAATAAACTAGTAATGGTTTTGTGGAGACAGACCTAAGGGAAAACCATTCAAAATATAAACAAAACCCTAAATGGTGATCCATTTAATCAATTTCAAGAATCAAAAACCACAGCCTACGAAATCAGACCACAAAGGAATTAATAGAAAAGGCAAAAAATCTACACACTAGGCTGTACCTTGTTAAATAGAAAAGTTTTTTTTTTAAAAAAATAATGTTTTACATTTCTTAAATCTTAAATACAAATGTTATAGTTGGCAAATAAACAGATTTTTTTCTGTTAATCTTTGTGTTTTGGAGTTGTAACACTTCCTGCGGGGGTGTGAAATAATACTTGGTGCACTTTTTAACATGGATCAATCCTACAGATGATTCACTCCAAACCCTATACTCCACTCTAAATAATAACAGTTTTTCTGAAGAGATATCAATATAAATATTAATAATATACTTACAAGTAACGAATACCACTCCTGTTCTAATAGCGTTCTCAATAACTGCCTTATGCTTATGATTTTCAAACCTCTTTTTAAGATACACGCCCCATATAATTTCAACAGGTACATAGCACTGAAGCGCATATGATATAAAAATAGCTATAGCAAAAAGTATGTTTACTATTTGAGCCAGTCTGAAAAATAAAAGAGTTTAATTATTATTGGAATATTTTAAATAATTTTATATCCAACATGGAAACTATTAATAAAGTTTATTTATTTATTTCTACTAATCAGTTCACTGATGATTGCCAACTAAAGTGGTGGAAAATAGCGTATATTAATAAATATTAGCTATTATGTTGTTCTAAGACAATCAATTGAAATTGTTTTATCTTCGACTTTATGAAAAATAGATAAAGACCTTTTATACTTACATTTCAGAATTATCTAAATTAAGAGTTATGCTGCCCAAAGACTTATCTCCATAAGTAATGTATCCAAATAATCCAACAAACACGTAGAGGAAGACAATTATGACCATTCCAATGTTAAGAACACCGCAAGTTCCTCCAAAGGATTTTGGTGTAGCCATATTGTTTTCTAAGGCGATTATCTACAAAGGAAAGCAAGCAGTAGTACAATATTTTTAATGCAAAACATTTAATTTGTAGTAGACAAATTAAGTGCATGTTTTCTTGCATAATGACAGATTTAAAATTACTTTACTTCATTTAGAAACATAATAAAGGACTATCTAATTTAAATTTTTTTTTTTAACATACCACTCCGACAGCTTCCAATGCAAACAAGGTGGTTCCCACGTATAAAATATAATTTCTTGCTAAGCCAAAATAGTGTCTTTCTTTTTCTATAGTTTCCCAGTTTGGCATATTTAAAAATATATAGTACATTACTATACCAATTCCTATAAACATAATGACATTTGCCAACTGAGAAAATGGTGCAAGAACTTTCAAATTTTTTATGAAATTCAATAGTACAAGTGGAAGAAGGAGGATGCACATCCAAAGTCTTTCATCAATAGGTGTCCAATAATAATCAGCTACCTAAAATAAAAAATCATTACACCATGTTATTATTCATTTAAAGAAAGGAAGATAATATGCATATATCGAATAAGTATAAAAGAATGAACAAAATGGGAACAAACCTTCTTAATATTTGTAGCAACGAACACAATGTATACACAACAAATACCAATTTGATAAACTATAAGGAATGTGTCCACCAATGCTCTATAAAAAAAAAACACAAAAACAATGAACCAATTAGAAATTAAAAATATACAGGGTTAATAAGAATAATAATGGGGGTCCCCAGTCATCATCATCATCCCTGGTGCTACAGCTCTAGAATAGCCTAGTCCTGCAGCACTGTTTGGTTCCAGGTCTCTATCCTGGGCCACAGTCCTCCATTCTCTAACTAAGGAGTCCTCCAGAGGCCGTCCTCAACTTGGTACCCAGTAGCTCATTACTATTGCACTTGCTTCTCACACATGAGGTTCCAGGTTTGATAAAAAATTAAGGCAAGGGGCTTCATGCTTGGTGCTCACCCACTCTTGCTAAGTAGCTTACTTATATGAAGGGGCAAATATCCCGTTGCATACAGTTGATGGAACGAACACTAAACCCATATCATTCCTTATATGTAAGCCCTTTGGCAGAACTATGCCCCTCTCAGGCTGTTAGCACATGTTTATTAAAGTTTAGGTATTCCAAAAAACCATTTAAGTTAAAAATAAGATGTAATGTAACTTACGGAGCCATGGGTGCAAACATCCTGCCGCCCTTTGGTCCTTGCAAGAGAGCTTCCTTCATGGATTCAGGATAGGTTAATAGTGGTACCCTCCTCCTTTTGCACAACTCATACTGGGCTTGCACCTAGTTAGAACAAAAAATAAAAATTATTGAATGCAAATACAACTTTGTGTTAGTAGTCAGTGCAACTGAAAATTTGCCAAAAGTAGACATCTTATAAAATGAATAGTTTTATCATTATTTTAAACAGTATTATCAGAACAATATCTGATACATTAAATATGAATATATTATACACCTAAATGCTATGATTTGTTTATTATTTACAAACATCCGGAGAAGCTTGAAATTTAAGACAGCTTTTTTCAATTGAAAATCAGATTGCACCAACAGTACTTAACTAATTCTAACAGATCTACAAGGTTTTTGCCCTATGACTTTTTGTCATATCTCAAACTGTTGTACTTTAGACAAAGCTTTTTTTTTTTTCATTTTTGACTTTGAGTTCTCATATAGTGTGCAATTGTTGACTGATTTGATGAGATGCTTACATCTCACACTAATGCTCTTTAAATCGAGTAAATTAGTTTTATAAATTCGTCCTACTTGCTGAGAACATGGGAGTAAAATTTTTTATCTACGACTTGCACTGTAAGTAGACTTTACATTGCTAATAAGAGGGAGTAAAAAAACAGTCATACCAACTTAAAAGGTATTTTTTAGGTAAATTTTAAGTATTATGTTGTTTTTTTAGCTGTTTTGTTTACTTTTTTTCGGGAAGGTTACTTTAGGTTATCATACAAAGTCTTTAAATTAAAAACAAACTAAACGTAATTAAATTAAAAACGTATATATTTAGTATAAGAATTGTTATTTTAATAAATCAAGTAACTAAATATCAGTTTAAGGTGTTTAAATTGCGTGAATTTGTAGGTAAAACTTTTATATTTACAAACTTAATAGCTATTACCCATGGTGCACTAGTCGTAGATAAAATTTAATACGCAACATGGATCGAAGTATTTCTACTCTCGGGATTATCTCTCTCGGCAAGCCTCGAGAGCTAATACTACAGTTATCTCCCTCGGCAAGCCTCGGGAGCTAACTCATTTATCTCCCTCGGCCTTACGGCCTCGGGAGCTAATGAAGTTTTCTCCTTCGGCGTTACCTCAGGGGAAAACTTAACCTCGAGCCGGAAAACATACTTCTCTCCCTTGTTGCGTAAATAACTATTTCATATACCACGTAACAATTTTTATTTGTTTTGTTTTCGTTTCATATAAAGTAACACACACAGGAATCCAATTAAACGTATAAGTAGAAACTTTTACGCAATTACCAGCTCCAATACAATTACCTGGACTATACAAGTATCAGCTTTTTACAATTGCCTGCATATATGCACCGGCAACTAAACAGCTGCTGGCTAGCTAAGATAGGCCATAAAATTAAAAAAAGAAATCTTTTTACAATTCACTTGAGTCTGATTTGTATATGCTTACTAAAACATGAAGGCAGTATGTACATAAAATGCCGATGATGATTGTGCTGATAACACCATTAACCAGGCCAGAATTGCTGAAGGCCTGAGGCATAGCTAGGATACCGGTTCCAAGGCAGCTTTTGATCATATGAATAAGTGTTTCATTATTTCTGAAAAAAAAATAAATAAATAAATGAAATAAATAAATAAAATAAATAAAAATAATGCAGACGGCATAATGCCAATGCATAATATCTGTTTGTTTTTAAAGTTTATCTATATAATTTATTTGTATTATGTTAATAAAAACAGCATTCTATTCTAAATAAAAATAAACTGGCCAAGCTTATGTACTTTCAGCAGACATGCAAAGGATCCTTAGGCAATTTAAAAAAATAGGACGAATTCGTTAAAATCGGCCCAAGCTGAATCAAGACGGCGGCCATTTAAAAGTTTATTTATAACTTTTGAAACATATTTTATAATGACGTGAAACATACGCTTTTTATGAATTTTTACTGTCCAAACGCAATGAAACTAAAGTGTTTAGTCTAGCCAAGGGTTTTCCCAAACTGTGCACCATGGCACACTAGTGTGTCGCAAGGACGGCTATAGATGTGTCGCAGATCCGCAATGGAAAAGAACAAAATCCAAACTATTCATAAAAAAATAATGTCTGTCTGTAGAAGTACAGTATAGTTAAAAACTTAATAGCTTTACTTCACTTTTATTTCTCGTCATAAAGCACGCCCTACCCTATCTCCGAACCCTGGTCTGGCACACCTATTTCTAGTGATACAAGTTATCACTAAAAATACTATAATAGAAAAGTAACAAATATTGTAATCTTGAACTAAAAATGTTATTTATTAATTCTTTGGCCTGATGAAGGTATAGAAGAAGTACTGAAATAAGCAGTTTCTAAATGTTATTTGAAAAAAATGTTCGTCTTATCGAATAGATGATGATAGAATCTTTTCCCGTCCTGACATTCCAATTTAATTTTTGAATCTCTCGTTTACGCGAGCGTTGCGCGCGAACTCATGGATGGATCAGGCTGGTCCAAATTAGTAAGAGGAACATGCATACCAAATTTCAACTAAATCGGTCAACTTTTACTTAAGTTATCGTCGGACACGTAAACGTTACACACGGACAGACAAAATGCATATTTCGTTGAATGTAAGAAGCTCGCTTACGCTCGCTTCAATAACTGCAATTATGTAGTTTTTGCCTACAAAAACGAGGATCCCAAAACGGCCATATAGGACTATAATAAGTATAATGATTATTAAAAAAAAAAAACAAGTGTATGCATACGACATTTTCACTTATGCTAATAAATGGAATCATACATTATAAAATTATAACTTATAGCCCAGTCAAATTAGGGATCAACCTCGGAATGAAAGATAATAAGCTGTAAATTGGTATAAACCTTTGTTTTGTCGTCCTAAATATTGTCTCAAAAGTCACAATTGCTATCGTGTCGGCGTCTTAAGATATTGAAGGTCAAAGGTCATAAAAATCGGTTTTTCACCAATATCTCGGTTCCTATCGCTTAAATGAGATTTGCACCTATTATGAAATTTGTAGAGTATACAATTCTCTACAACTTTTGTTTGAACTTTTTTTTCATACGATTAACCGTTTTTGGGATAGAGCGCGAAGAGTGCGCAGCGTACAGTCATTTATGGGCTAATGCAAGGTCAAGCGTGAGTTACGGTTATCAGTACGTTATATAAAGTCAATTATTTACTACAAAATTATAATTATTAAACAATGCCAATTATTTATGTACTAATTATTGATTATTTATATTTAACTATTTAACTATAGTATATTATTAATTTTGGATTAACTATATATTTTAGTTATATTTTAAAATAAAAAGACAGTAAGGGAATATATTTTACATAAATCTTTATTTATCATTAAATATGGCATATTATACATTTATTAAAATGTGAGTTTAAATATTAAAATAATTTTTGTTCATTTTAATTGTAATAAAATTGTGAATGGAAGCTAGTTATCTTCTCCTTCGCATATGATAAATAAAGATATGTGTAAAATATATTCCCTTACTGTCTTTTTATTTTAAAATATAACTAAAATATATAATCCAAAATTAATAATATACTATAGTTAAATAGTTAAATATAAATAATCAATAATTAGTACATAAATAATTGGCATTGTTTAATAATTATAATTTTGTAGTAAATAATTGACTTTATATAACGTACTGATAACCGTAACTCACGCTTGACCTTGCATTAGCCCATAAATGACTGTACGCTGCGCACTCTTCGCGCTCTATCCCAAAAACGGTTAATCGTATGAAAAAAAAGTTCAAACAAAAGTTGTAGAGAATTGTATACTCTACAAATTTCATAATAGGTGCAAATCTCATTGAAGCGATAGGAACCGAGATATTGGTGATAAACCGATTTTTATGACCTTTGACCTTCAATATCTTAAGACGCCGACACGATAGCAATTGTGACTTTTGAGACAATATTTAGGACGACAAAACAAAGGTTTATACCAATTTACAGCTTATTATCTTTCATTCCGAGGTTGACCCCTTTTTTTACCTAATTTGACTGGGCTATTAAGGTATCCATAAGTCGAAAAGCTTACCAAATTAATAAAATCTGTAAATATTAAGAATTATTTTTAGTAGTACATATGTACCTTACTATTAAAAGTACAATTGCTCATACACATTTTATCAAATAAGCCAAAAGCCAACTTGATTGAACTGAAAATAAAATGAATCTATCTTTCACTAAAAGAAAACGCACATAAATTATTTTCTATTTTTTATGATTCGTAGGTTAGGTTGTACTAACTGAAACAGCGGAGAAATATCAGACCAGAAACCAATAGTTAAGTAGTTTTCAGGTTTACCCGAAATGTGTAAATTCTGTTTAAAAACTAAAATTTGACGGCGTACAAGTTTCTAAAAGGCAGGGTTTCCTTGAAAAAAAGTCCTACAATAAAACTCAATAGGTGAGACATGTTTCATACTAATGATCTTATCGGTTGATTGATAAAACTAATTTATCCAACATTCCTTCATGATTATTGATCTAATACTATTGCCGATCGTAATGTATTGAACATTTATTTATGACACTAAAGCTATTTGCAATTACAACTTCCTTTTAGCTAATGCCAACAAATTGAAAATTATTACACAGCCCTAAATTGCTTTTATTGACTGAACAGCTATTGTATATGACTGCTAACCACACAACTAGATGGGGGAGAAGGAAGAGAAATCAATTATTCAACATAAACTTTACTACCGCAGTTTTATACAGATTAAAACCATTTAACTTATTCATCACATAGGAAAGGTACTTTCAAATTTGTCCAAATTTCCCAGAAAGTATAATTAGGTCAGAGAAATACAGATAGGGATTATTCAATTGTGATAGGATTGCATGTTTTAAGGTCCCCCAAAAATGTATTCTTTTTAAAAAAATATTGTGCAGAAGCTTGGAGCCTAAACTAATGAAGTGATTTCGTCAAAATTTGGTATTCCCTTACATATTTAAAGGATCAAATAAATCGAAAGATATTTGTTTAATTTTAAGATGATCCATTAAATGTCGCTTGCTCTTTCTAACTTCGATTATGTTAAGTTAAAGGGTTTTTTTGTTTTTTTTTTAAAACATGTCATTTGTGAAAGAGTTTACTAACTTCTCTCAATAGAACCTTTACATAGACATATACAAAGAAAATAAAACAAATGTAAACGATTAAGTTAATTAAATCGTTAGTTAAGTCTGTCCCTTTCCTCCCAACTCTCTCCTCTGGGTGTAGAACAACACAATTGATTTTTAGATAGCATTGTCACAACAGCTTAATTAATGAGATGTAACCGGGGTGTATTTATAACTAAGTAAAGATCGTATAAAGAGACAATAACAACGTTAATTATTTGTAGTTAAAATAATTTGTAATGAAAAAAGGAAGTTAGGTTTGCGTTCTTTAAAATGTTATTTTTCTTTCTAGAAAAAATATTGTCTTTAAAGGGTGAAGAGAAAAACCTCTGACCTATTGATTTGAACCTTAAGTGCGTCTTACTTCATTGGGAATCGAACCAGATATGCGGATGTTCAGACTTCAGACGACAGTTTTTGCTCCCTGTAAACTTATTAATTTGATCATTTAGCGCGTCTTACTTTACTGGGAATCGAACCAGATATGCCGATGTTCAGACGACAGTTTTTGCTCTTTATAAACCTTTCATATCAATCGTCAGAACCGTATTCAATAGATACTTTAAGAGATTTTGATGGGTTGGGGCCCCCAAATGAAAAGTTAAAATTTTTTTCTCCATGTATCCTTGGGGGTTATGATTTTTCTTAACATTTATACTAAATTTAATCGAAATCGTCCCAGTTGTTCAGGCTTCACGCGTCTGCATAGACGATAGACCGACATTTTGTAAAAACCACTTCTTTGGATTCATTGGACTTCAAAACTTGTACCAAAAATCACTATTCTTTCATTTTATATATATTACGGATATGAGAAATAAAAAAGGAAGATTTACATAAAATCCAAAATTTTGAACTGACGGAATGATATTAACCTTCTAAATATAACTATTGTAAAAACCTAATAACATTTTTCGTGCGACAGAATTAATTTAGAAAAAGCTAAAATTTCTTAAGTAAATATAACAATAGTTTTTCCCCT
>KZ651163.1:809072-819363 GCA_001010745.2 Gerris buenoi | reverse complement strand
GGGTCTCTTTAAATACCCAATAAATACCTACCCCGAAGGATAAAACGCCCCTAAAAATGGAATAAGATCCCCTTCCTCTGACAATTTATTGGCCCCATCCATGGGATTTTTTCGCACCAATTATCCAATAGGTATCTTCCATTTTTTTTGTCTTCCCTTTTTTACAATGTTCATTAAGTATAAAAAACGGTTACAGTTAGGAGATGAAGGGAACAGAGATGGGGCAGGGGGGAGGGGGGGTTAGAATAATTAATATGGTATTTTATTCTGAATTATGCGCCCTCGCTCCAGACTACCAGGTCTCGCTCCAAAGCTTCGATTAATCAAGCTTATTTTCACACACTCGTGTATATATATAGATGTATATATCTGTGTGTGTTTGTGTTAGTAATATAAAAAGAAATGCTTGATTAAAGAGTAGGGAAGAAGAGGCACGATTCAATCTTAAAAAAACGATTTTTGTAAAAGGAAGAAGACACCCTTCAACTTTTTTTTTTTAATTTTAATCATTTTTTCATTTTATCTTAATTTAATTGTTGTTTTTTTTTTTTGTTTTTTTTTGCCTTTGAGAGGGTGTTCTACATAAAGAATTTTTACTTAATTTCTAATTAATAAGGCCCACTTTAGAATAATTACTATAACTCTATATTTTATATAAAATTACAATATAATACTCAAGGCGGACTAAAGACAGTAATGGAGGAGTGTATTTTTCAACAAGACACTAGATATCTCTTAGTGACGCAATAGAGGACAGACATGGCTTACATGTGCCAATGGTCGAAAAATGCGTTAAGGTGCCCTGTAAGTAGAGGTTATAAGTAGTTTAGAGAGTTCCACACAACGGGGACCTTTAAGTATCCCTATGAGGATGTCTAATTTTCTCAAACAGCTCGTCAAAAATATATTGGAGGTACTCAATATGTTTAAGCACAAATGATTATATCATTCTTTGAACATTACTCCGGTATTTTTCTCTCTGTTGATGTTTGTCAGGAAATTTGTGGTAGATGAAATGAAGATCTTGTATCTGTACGTTCTTATTAGTTACTTAATGCCAATAATAGATCTCAGGGGGGGTTTAATTTCAAAACGATTTTTTTTTGTTATTTCCACGTTTATTTGTAACTATAATTATGAAGCAAACTGCTTATGAGCAAACTTGCTTATGAAGTAAACTGTTAACAGTTATCTTCATTGGTTGAGTTATTGGCGAGGTTAATGACGGTGACGATGGTTATTGCCGGGTCTCCTCTTGCCGTTCCAGAGGGTGATGACACCGCATGCTATGGCAGGCTGATCATCGTGATGAAGTGAATCGTCTTCAATAGCGATGCCGAGGGCACGTCCGACGATACCTCTTGGTCCATCAAGTTCAATGTCTCTCATTTCTGTTCTGAATTGGGCTTTGCCTTCTGAATCGGCAGTGATTTCATCTACGTCACCATCGTGAATGTCTTGAGTCTTCTGAAAGAATTAAAAATTGATTCAAATCATTCATAGAAATAAAAATACAAGTACTATTTTCTAGATTCTAGATGACTGCTTCCCAACTCTGTCCAAATAAATGCAGGATAAAAGAAAAAGTCTCTATAGTAAAATTAACTTTTTAATTGCCAAAGCAGCTTTCAGCCTCTATAAGGCCATCATCAGTGCCTATGATGGCCTTATAGAGGCTGAAAGCTGCTTTGGCAATTAAAAAGTTAATTTTACGTGGAGAGACTTTTTCTTTTATCCTTAAGATGACCTCCATAGACGCTCCCATATCTAACAAATAAATGCAAGTTACAACTTAAATGTTAAGTAAGCTGATGTCCATGGATGATAGTTTCTATATGCTTTACAACCATTGCTGAATGCTTTGGAAACTCCACTAATTGCTCGTTATTTAGGAATTGCTTTGAAGTTTTCACGACAATTTAGGTCTGTTTTCAAGTGAAAACTGTGTTTTGAAAGACATTAAGTCTGCAGAATCACTACAACTAAAAGTATCTTTTGAGATGTTGAACAAAGTTGAGCAACAACAAACAATTTGTTGTTCATCCTTTCAAACTCGGTCTTTACTGGAGAACCTGTGTTGCGATCAGTCATTCCTGGTTCAAATACATTTTTTCGCTTGTCCTACAATTGAAATATTTAGTCTGGAAATTACTCAACGATTTTATTTAAAGATGTTTACTCTAAGTTCAATTTAATAACTATCGTACTTACTACGTCACGGAGATGAAAGTGGGGACCGACATTAGCACAGTTGTTGGAGATATCACTTTCTTCATGGATGTGAACTCCGTATTTAAGTCCCGGCGTAAGTCCTCTCAACTTTCCTTTAACTTCAACTCTTCCACCTCCTAAGACAGTGAACTTAACGCATCCTTCGATGCCTTGAGAGCCACTTGTAATCCTCGCAATTGCATTTAAATCCTGAAAACATAAATAATTACGTTAAAATTACTATTATTATAGTAATTGGGGACCGGCGTAGCCGAGTAATCAGCGTACTAGCATAACACTGCTTGAAACCAAAATCAAATCACCGACATATCTGGAGAGTTCGAATCCAAGGGAGGTGAGGCATGTTTTACGATGATGGTCACATTGAGGAGATGAGTTAAGTAGCTACAGTCTGTGCCAAACGAGAGTTAGTGCGTTGACTACTTGAAAACTAGCAATTGGGGTGGGTAGCCAATGAGAGCTCAAAATTTGCCCTCTGGATAGCCATATAAGAAGGTAGTAGTAGTAGTAGAAGTAGTAGTAGTAGTAGTCTAGTACTTCCTACTAGAATGGTTAGGACGAACCACTTGTTCGAACCTTGCTATTAGGCCATCTTTTAGGCCCTATTTACGCCCCGTGGTAGAGAGTTGTACCATGGTCAGTGAATAATTTTAGGTATACAGTTTGTGTTTATTTTAGGTATGTAACATTTTTATGGATTTAAGCAAACGAAGTTCTTGTTAAGAAATTTATAAAAAATATAATGGCAAAATATATGTATGAGATCAAACAAGCTAGATTTTAGTCCTAGTTATTAAATCTTAGTTTTTTACAAGCGAGTTATTTTAAATGAAGTATTTTCGATAGATTCGAACTTAAGGTTTTGTTAGGTAATACAAAATTATTGTATTAATAAAAATAGTCTATTGATGTAAATAAATATGTATGTGAGCATGTAGAAGAAAAATCAATGGGCGCAGAAGGTTGAAACTTATATGGGTCCCTCAATGCACTAATTATGTCGAAATAATTTCATTAAAATCGGAAGAGTAGTATTTAAGGTAAATTTATTCACAAAAATTGAACGAAAGATCGACGAACATCATAAGATAACCGTAATTAATTTAAACATAATTAGTTAACCACAATGATGATTTAAATACAAATAAAATACACTGCCAATTAGTGTGGCACATAGCTTCCTCGCATCTTATCATGTACTTTATTATTACAATTAAAATATTTAGTCTGGAAATTACTCAACGATTTTATTTAAAGATGTTTACTCTAAGTTTAATCTAATAACTATCGTACTTACTACGTCACGGAGATGAAAGTGGGGACCGACATTAGCACAGTTGTTGGAGATATCACTTTCTTCATGGATGTGAACTCCGTATTTAAGTCCCGGCGTAAGTCCTCTCAACTTTCCTTTAACTTCAACTCTTCCACCTCCTAAGACAGTGAACTTAACGCATCCTTCGATGCCTTGAGAGCCACTTGTAATCCTCGCAATTGCATTTAAATCCTGAAAACATAAATAATTACGTTAAAATTACTATTATTATAGTAATTGGGGACCGGCGTAGCCGAGTAATCAGCGTACTAGCATAACACTGCTTGAAACCAAAATCAAATCACCGACATATCTGGAGAGTTCGAATCCAAGGGAGGTGAGGCATGTTTTACGATGATGGTCACATTGAGGAGATGAGTTAAGCAGCTACAGTCTGTGCCAAACGAGAGTTAGTGCGTTGACTACTTGAAAACTAGCAATTGGGGTGGGTAGCCAATGAGAGCTCAAAATTTGCCCTCTGGATAGCCATATAAGAAGGTAGTAGTAGTAGTAGAAGTAGTAGTAGTAGTAGTCTAGTACTTCCTACTAGAATGGTTAGGACGAACCACTTGTTCGAACCTTGCTATTAGGCCATCTTTTAGGCCCTATTTACGCCCCGTGGTAGAGAGTTGTACCATGGTCAGTGAATAATTTTAGGTATACAGTTTGTGTTTATTTTAGGTATGTAACATTTTTATGGATTTAAGCAAACGAAGTTCTTGTTAAGAAATTTATAAAAAATATAATGGCAAAATATATGTATGAGATCAAACAAGCTAGATTTTAGTCCTAGTTATTAAATCTTAGTTTTTTACAAGCGAGTTATTTTAAATGAAGTATTTTCGATAGATTCGAACTTAAGGTTTTGTTAGGTAATACAAAATTATTGTATTAATAAAAATAGTCTATTGATGTAAATAAATATGTATGTGAGCATGTAGAAGAAAAATNACACACAGACAGACACGGAACCAAAAATGTTCCCTGATGTCTGAAACGGATTTCTGTCTTGGAATTTTTAAAATTGGAGTCATACAACTTTTTTGTTCTCAAAAGTGAACACAAAGCTTTTCATAAAAAATAACGTAATTCTGATAAAATAGAGCTATAGAGTAGATAGTAGCTATAGTAGTAGATAAATCATAGATTCTTTGTCTTTTTAAATTATATAATGTTCCGTTGTTATAAGCAACCGTTATAATAATAACAATAATAATAATAATAAAACAATAGCTTACCCTGGAGTAGCAGGAACCCACGCACACCGCAACAAAAAGAAGAATAAATTTCGCCTCCATATTGATTCCAAATATTTATGTAAACTTCTGTGTGATCAAACTTCCTAGATGTGTTTGTGCTTATATACAGAGAAACGACCTTAGTAAATATTTATGCTACTCTTATCAATAACAACCAATTATCCTATCACACTGATTCCAAAATTGAGCAATAGATGCAATTGTTAATTATAATTAAAGCAATAGAGGATCAATAGATACAATTTTAATTATAATCAAACAATCAATTTAAATCATATTGAAGTCATGTCAAGCATAATAAATGTACTAGTTTTATATTTTATGTTAATTTTGCCTTAACTTGTAATAAATGATTCTTAAATGAATGATATGATGGCATACATTAATCATAGCCGTTTAATGATACCTATCAATTAATAGTTGAGCTTGTTATATTTACTTTTCAGTTAATTACTTCTTTTTCAGTTAATTTCTGTGGTTGTCTGAAAGTCTCACACTTTTATTTAATATACTTCATCAGTTTAGTTTTTAAATTGTACAACAAATAATAATTATTGATCATCATTGGTTAGATATGTTGCTATGCATAAATATTTAGCGGAGATTATGTAGTATTCAAAAAAGGTAGTATTTTAGAATCCAACTTATTACTATCTTATTAAAACGATAGATTTGATTAATAAGGAATAATGGATTTTTTTTAGGCTGTTACTCCCCTAATTTAGTATATGAGGGGGGGGGGGGNGGGGGGGGGGGGGGGGGGGGGGGGGGGGGGGGGGGGGGGGGGGGGGGGGGGGGGGGGGGGGGGGGGGGGGGGGGGGGGGGGGGGGGGGGGGGGGGGGGGGAGGGACGAAAATGTTTATTTTTTTGTCACAATGGTGTTAAAAATTAAACACTTTCCACATTGTTTTTGTAATCTACTCTGCAATACCTGGGTATCATTTGATACCCCACTTAAAATGATATAACAAAAAAATTTTGGCTGGACATGAATTATCCCCATTTTGGATTTAAACAGCTGATCATTTTTAAGCTATATTTTCCCTGTGAGCACGTCAAAACAATCTTTAATACTGGAAATTTTCATGTTTTTAACTCTTTTGATTCAAAAGTTATTGGATCCGTACAGAGTGACAGACAGACACAGGAACAAAACTATAAGGGTTTCTTTTTTTAGTTTTACCAACAAAACCCTAACAACATAGGCGAGTAACAATCTAAAAAAAGTACAGAAATAAGAAGAAAGGTAATTATGCTAACACAAACACTGGTATAATGACATTAATTAATTTAGTAATTTACGACTCTCTAATTCCAAGTTTCTTAATAAATGATTATAAATAACTCAAAGATGTCATAGTTATGGTTGATATATTTCGTCACATGTGCTTATCAAATATGTTTATTGATTTCAAATAATGTGTAAACAATGTAGGGCTCTCTACTTCCAATAAGTGGTGATAGTTCTTTAGATTGTTACTCCCTATGTTTTTTTTGTTTTTTTTTGTTTTTTTTTTCAGAAATAAATAACTGACTAAATATCTATTAAGACAAAGGGATATTTAGTCCAATGTACTTTGGGACAAAGGAATATCACCCTTTAGTTTTTATAAGGGGAGTAATCATCTAAAGAAGTGCATAAGTGTCCACTTTTCTCCATTTATTACAATTACTAAGCTGCAATATAACATTTAAAATTCTGCATTTAATTTGTTTCTCAGTAGCGTTTAATTTCACTAAGTGCATTTGTCAAAATTGCATTACTGTACACGGATTAAACATCTGTATTATTTATGTCCACCTCTTTATGCTATCTTTGACATATCAAGTTGCCACGAAACTTTCTAAAATTAAATGAATAAATAAACTCAGAGATGACTCATTTTAAACAAATAAGAGATATTAAGTGCCATCGAAGAGTTATTGTTTGTATTCATATATTTTTTATTTTTTTAAGTAAAAGTATTGAATTTAACTTTATTGCCTATAATAAATTTAAGTTAATTCCATGCAATATAACAAGTCAATATTTAAACATTACGCATACAATTTGCAAAAAAAAGTTTATTTACACAAACAAACGCCATTTGTTTTATCTTTTAGTATATAAGAGCCAATTTTTGTACTGTTGACCACATGTAGTTTAAGATATTATCAAAGCTATTTCAAATTTTGCCGCAGGATGTCATCTAAAATAATTCTTCTATTTTTCGCCTTCATCGTAAAGTCCTGCTTTACAGAGGTAAGACATTATTTGGACTAACAATTTGGGTCCCCAACTACGATATTAACTCTTAAAATTATGTTGTTTATTAAATTAATTGTTAAACTAATTTGATATAATAGAATAAATAAAAGGACTGGATTTGGGTATTTACGATATTTGTGGGTATTTGTAGTGTCCGTAGGCAAGTACGATAACCCTCATACAATATTGCCCTTGTCTGTTTCTTTGTAATGCACTTAATCGCCCAAAATTGCCAACGCTAAAATATTAAAATTTTTCTAGTATGTTACATAAATAAATAAAGCCTTTATTGTCCAATCATATAAATTAACTATTTTGTTTCCATGCATTTGGTTCTATTATTTTTATTTTTTTCCTTTTTTAAATTAAATACATGCGCAGATATTATAAATACAGATAAATACACATTATTACATATTAATTCCTCACTTTAAAAAAAAAAAAATATTATGGTACTATATTATTAATGTAACAATTATTATTATAGTATTGAACTAAGCCCATTGCTGAACATAGGCCTCTCCCTTTATTTTCCCACTTATATCTGTCCAAAGCTATCATTGTCCAGACCTTGCCACCACGTTCTATGAACTGGTTCCACCTTCTGTTTTGACGTCCTCTTCTTCTAGTCATGTATGACGGACACCACTCGATGCTTATTTTTGCCCCTCTGTTATTGTCCATTCTACACACATGACCTGCCCAATTCCACTTGAGGTGTTGCGCTGCTACAACCACATCTTTGAACTCAGTCTTTTCCCTAATCTCCTGATTCCTCATTCTGTCTTTCCTTGTTATTCTGATCGTACACCTTTCTATACCTCTCTCTGAGTTACTCTTAGCTTTTGGATGTCGCTCTTCAATAGAGTCTATAAAAGAATACAGCTAACAAAGATTTTCTTCTTCTGAATCTTTCCCTCTGATTTATTTTTAAGAATGTGCTTTATTTTATCATATTTCTTCCGACATATTGTAATTCTTCTATCTAATTTCTTCTTGGTTTTGTATTCGAAGAAGATAATCTGCCCAAGGTACACCGCTTCTTTTACCCATTCCATAGTTGATTTTTCTCTGTTTGTCAGCAGTTGAATCTTTGGATTTATAATCGCTTCTTCACTCTAACTCTTTAGTTCTCCTAACACGTATTTGAGTTATAACTTATAAGTAACTGTTCCTTTACATGTTACTGCAAATGTAACTGTGAAAGTGACTTAAGTTGTAACTGAGTTATCGCATCAATTAAATGTACCCGTTTGATAATTTGTATTAAATTATTTGAATGGTATTTTTATTTTTTAATTTATCGAACCTCTATAATATTTAATTCTTGAATTTAATACATTTTCAGAGTTTAAAGGCTGTAGTGGACATAACGAGTGGAGCCCATGGAGTTACCGGTCAGGTTGTTTTTCGAAAAATAAATGACACTTCAACTAGAGTCACAGGATACTTCAAAGGATTAGAAGAAGGTATCCACGGAGTACATATCCACAATAACGGAGACCTCTCTGATGACTGCGCTAAAGTAGGGGATCACTTTGACCCTCATAATGTAAGTAATTGGTCATGTCATTTTCAAAACGTAACTATTTTTCCAGTCAAAAGTTACAGGGTGGCGCAGCGCAGACGATCTCATTTTAAAAGGTCACCATGTGCTTAATCCTAGAGGTAGGTGATTGCTTTATAGCAAATTTTGAAGCAAAAATGTGTGGAAGTTAACTTGACATAAGTAAAATTTTTAAGTGTGAAAGATAATATCCAATAAATGACGCCTTGTCAATTTATTAATTTCTCTAACATCTCGTCAAGGAATCCGATTTTCCATCCCCTATTCAAAGGATAACGAAATGGATACTGTCTATTTATGGTTCCAACAAGATGGAGACACTGCACAGACAAGTGTTCATGGATCGCGTGCGTCACATTTTTCTTGGTTATCTCAATAATGTGGAATTATGTGAATGTGGAAATCGATAAGGACGTCATTTATCGGATATTATCTTCCACACTTAAAAATTTGACTTATGTCCAGTAAACTTCTACATCATTTCTTGAAAATTTGCTTAATTTTAATCTCCTTGCTATTGTATTAAACACATGGTAACAACTTAAAATGTCGTCATCCGCGCTGAACCACCCTTTACTTCAAAGGATTAGAAGAAGGTATCCACGAAATATATACATATATCCATAATATCAGAGACCTCACTTCGACCCTTATAACATAAGTTAATTTGATTGCATTGGAAAATCAAACCACATACGATTTCTAACTTTATGGATTTCCCTTACGTTACTGTAAATATTATATTGATTTTTACAAATTTATATAATACTAGCTGAAGTACCCGGCGCAGTCACAGAACATAGTTTCAATAACTCAGAAACCTTTCCGGGCATGCGTCCAACCATTTTCCAAAGTTTCATCGCAATCGGATGAACGGTTTAGGCAGGCATAAAAGACAGACAGACAGACAAACATTCATTTTTATAAATATAGAACATACTGATATAATAAATATATATAAATATACATTTATATCAAATTTTTCTATCTGAGGAAGTGACTAAAACTAGTTTTTATAAGGGTGTCTAACAATTTGTGTTTGTTATCTTTTAACAAACCTGTGTTAAGGAAAATAGTAAAATGTTTTTAAAATTTGTTTGGAGGATTAAATAAATAATAAAGAAATGTTATTAATTTTTAAATAATAGTTAAATAAAAGTTAACTACTCTTTGTATATTGTTCTAATTAGAAACTATATTTAAAACAAAATACTTTTTTAAGTTTTTAAACTAAAGTTAATTATTTTAACTGCGAAGTTCTAACTAGTTCTTTTAACGTTTAGAAAACTTAAAATAAAAACTATGCAAGTTTAAGATGACTTTTGGGGATGGAATAGCCTCAACTAAATTAGCTTAAAAAATGTTTATCCATTCAATTTTGTTTTTGAAAAGACTACGTGGTTACAAGTTTCAGTTCAGTTATTGTTTTAGATTTGCTTCCGAGGCAACCATCGATAAAATAGTACATTAAGCGTCGAGTGTGGAAAGTAGCATTTTGCATGCGAGTGTGGAGTGTACACCCGAGCGACAGCGAGGGTAGTAAAACCACACGAGCAATGCAAAATGCCGTTTTCGCTCGAGTTGCGTACCGTACTTTATCTGCGATTGTAAGATTTTAATAATAAATGCAGAAAAAAATAATAAACTTCCTGTATGTAAGCTCGTATTTC
>KZ651163.1:782423-797011 GCA_001010745.2 Gerris buenoi | reverse complement strand
GCCCCGTTGTCTAAAATGCCGAGATGTACCTGTGTGCCAAATTTCATGTTTCTAGCTATAGTAGTTTGTGAGTTAAAACAAGCCAACGGACGGACAGACAGACAGACAGACAGAGCCGTTATATAAGGTTTCTTTTTGTACTTTGTACAGAAACCTAAACAGAAATATTACAATAACCTCGTGTTTTTATTAATTAAATAATTATATTTTATTAAATTATTTTTGACAAATTTAATTTTAATTAATTAATGACATTCTCTTATAGGGATAAAAAATACCACTCAGAATTACAACCACCTATTATATAATAAATATGATTACCCTGATTAACTGATGATTACCCTAAGAAGAAGGGTCGAAACGTCCTCCTCGAGTTAAATAGATTAATTTTTACTCCAAAATAAAGACTATAGCATTCATTAATAATTTAATTAAAAAGTTGTTGATATGAACATATTCTATAATATATTTGAAGGTCATGGAAAGAAAGAAATGTAATTTTTCCGATTAGGTGCTCGTGCATATTATAAACTTTGGAATCTCGCTCACACCGTCCCCACATTTAATCTTATTGGTACTATGCTAATACTATCCTTATTATATTTCACAAAGTTATTTTGTTCAGATATTATAATTGAATTATAAAAAAAAAAGAAAAAAGAGTTTTACTACCTAATTGCATAAATGTATTGTATATAATAGGTATAGGTATGTATTGTATATAATATTTATGTAACAGATAATTAGGGAAGCACTGATCGCTTATACAAAAAATGTTAAAAAAAAGAAAGTAGATGTTAACTTTATTTAACTTTACTAAATTTTTATTTTATATGTATGCAACTCATTGTACTTAATTTTTATTTTATATGTATGCAACTCATTGTACTTAATTTTTATTTTATATGTATGCAACTCATTGTACTTAATTTTTATTTTATATGTATGCAACTCATTGCACTTAATATTTATTTTATATGTATACAACTCATTGCACTTAATTTTTATTTTATATGTATGCAGCTCATTGTATAAGCCGCCAGGCTTAAAAACAAATAAAAAAGTTTGAAGTTGGAAGGTCATGAAAGATAATTTATAGAACTAGAAAAAAATCGAATAAGGGGGAGATTTTTTTATTTTTTATTTGTGGTTGGTTAACAAATATATAAAGTTTACAATTTAAATCTTTTTTTTTTACTGTTAAACGATTTAATGGAAATATTGATAATAGGAAAAGTTTTCGATCCTAATAAAATGTCTAAGCCTTATATACTTTATATGTTAAGAACTGTATTTATATGCAAATATGTAAAATATTAAAGCAGTATTTTCCAACGGAGAAATAAGTTACAAGATAGGTGGGAGGCATCTAAATCCGAATAGAGGTCAGTAGGTCGAAATGTTTTATGGTTTTGCGGGGGTTTATTGCGGAAATGTCGGGCGCCCTTACTGATGAAATGTCAGGTCTAAGAGCCACGTTTCAACGCTCCGACAACTTCACGATAATTTACCAAGGAAAAGGTCGAAATCTGAACTTAAAACTAAACAATGAACACTCACCACAAATGCACTATCAAGTTATAACCTAGAATCGTTCAACGATTTAAACATTACATGGGGGAAAAAAATGTAGTAAAGTTCCTTTTTTTCTATCAAGTAAATGTTGGTACTTCTTTAGAATGTGGTTTTAAAATATAAATGTCTTTAACTAAATAACTATTACTCTTAAGACAAAGGGATGATTAGTCCAATTTACATTAGGACAAAGAAATATCACACTTCTGTTTTTATAAGGGGAGTAATAGTCTAAGGGTAAGTGTCCATCTGAGACTTTTTAGTATGGAGACTCGCTCACGAGATTGAAATGGCTAGTGGACATGGGGCTGAGACTAGTCTCGAAGACTCGCCGACTCTCCGAGACTCGAGAGAGGCTGACGTTGCTCTCAAGTGAATAAGGTTCTGAGACTAATCTCGAGACTAGCTCTCGAGATTTAGTCTCAGATGGACACTTACCCTAAAGAAGAACATTCCGAATACATTCTTTAGATTGTTTTATTAATCTCTGATTTCGGGGGTTAACAATCTAAAGAAGTGCCTAAAAGCTAATGTGGGAATCTTTAGTTCTACACTTTTCTAAATGTTTGTCTTGTTCTACATAAAACCATGTCAAATTTATGGAAATTCATACATGCACACATCGACATGACATATTATATTGTTAGATGGTTTATTTTATTATTAAATATATGTGTTTATTGTTTGGATTCGGGTCGTACTTATTCATAATAAGTACGACGATTAATGACGTCTGTCCTCTCCCAATGAAAACGCTGGTTTAAATTCGTAGTCATAACACCGGACATGCGCGCTGAGGCGGCAAGGATCGGGCTGAGGTCCTCGAGAGAAAGTTTTGGTTTTGGCAGCTTGGGAGTTAGCGACAGCCGCCATCTTTCGAAGGAGTTCCGCTTTTCCTGCTTACCTGCTCCGCTGAAGACTCAAGACTACATCAGGTTTCCCTTAATATGTTAGACACTTATGCAGGTACGTGTCATACGCATTCAATAGGTAATAGTCAATTAGTCACTTGGAAAGTCAAGGATGGAGAAAAGCTACTACTTCGCACTTAAATTTCCATTGCAAGAATGCTTAAAAAAAAACTACAAAAATAACTCTCTAACCCCTTAACAAGGGAGGCTCTTGCTTCAAGAAAGAAGTGTCAACGGAGCTATCACATAACAATAGTAGGTAATAGTCTAGTGACTACTTGACTATTACCTACTGTAAATTACTATATACCGTTACTTACTTACTATATAATGTTAATTACTTACTAACTACTGCATGACTATTACCTACACCTACTGTAGGTAATAGTCAAGTGGTCACTTGACTATAACCTTTCTCATGTAGCATTGCCAACAACACATGCATCTGTTAACACCGTCATGTAAAGTTATGTAGTTGCTTTATTCATTAAAGAACAAAAAAAAGTAGTTAAATATATATGCCTATTTATATCTAAAGGATTACTCAATATATTTTATTGATCAACTTAGAACTTTAAAAGATTAGCTTTATTTTTTTAGGAACATAATAAAATCTAATATATTAGCTTTATTTTTTAGAAAAATAATAAAATATAAAATAATAGCTTTTATTTGAAAAATAATAAAATCAAAATATTAAGTAATAAAAATCAAGTGAAAGCTTGTACATTAAAATATAATAAAAAAAAAAAAAAAAAAAAAAAAAAGGACTTTTATTCCAAACAACAACGAACTCCAAATAAAAATCAAGTTGAACTGTATTTAAGTTTCAAGAATTAAGTATCCAAAATATCATTTTATGTTTGTAATATATTTGTTTCACTTATATTTTTATTGCGTACATTTTTATTTGTTTTACCCATCTGTTTTTTACATCTTTTATTTATTTTTATTCTTTTTTACTTTATATTGTACAAGTATACAAGAGAAAAAAACTTTTGTAATGAAATTTTATTTTTTTTTACATTCCAACAATGAAAATTTCCATATTACTGTCAAAAAATGTTTTGAATAAAATAAAAAGTTCTGACTTAACTCGGGTGTATCTTGTTTTGAAAAGTTTTATTATAGTGACTAATTGTGTTTGACAAAAAAAAGAATAATATATAAAGCTTTTAGTATCATATTTTATGTTTCATTATAATATTAACCCTTGTTTGACAATAGAAAAAATATATAATATATACTTTAATGTTATACAAACTAATTAAAATTATTTAAAAATAGGGAAAATCTGTGTATTAGATCAAACATTATAATTATTTTATAAGTTGTAAAATTATTTTAGATTCTTTATTACTATACTAGTCTTACAATTAGAATTGATTTTGACAGAACCGGAAAATTGAAAGGAGAGCCAATGAGAACTCGAGATTTGACTTCTAGAAGGTCAGATGCCATAATTTTGACTACTCATTGGATCTATACTCAATTTTTATTTCTATTTTATCAACTCTAATCCATATTTATTTCAATCTTCCTTGACTTTCCAAATCAATTCTAATTATGAAACTACTATAAATTCGCACTAGTTTTTTTGCCATATTAATTATATCATTAGTTACCGAATCTTTTTAGTTGTTGATCTGCCAACAAATTCACTGATAATAATCATTACAAATAGTCTCCCAATTAGTGTGACTCATAGCTTCCTAACATACTTTATTGATGGTTTGCTTTTACAGCCTATTATTGTCATTTTTATTTAATTTTTTCGCCCTTTTCTTATATTCTTCTCGTTTTCTTCCAAAATGGTTTGGTTCTTTAACACTAATAAAAGTGTAATTTTAGCAATAATTAATTAATTTTTGCAAGTATGTAGTTGAAATTAAACTTGGGCTATCTGCGGGCTACTTTCGACGATCTGTCCAAATTTTAATAAAATAATATGTGTACTTACAAAGATATAGGTGTAAATAAATGTATTTTTGAGCAAATACAGAAAAGAAAGAAATAGGCCCAGAATGTTGTTACTTCTATTGAACCAACAATAAACTAATATGACCTACCATGTATATTTCATTAAAATTTAATTTCTGAGTTTTTAAAATTGATTTTTTTGAGTTTTTTGTTAACTTTCGGAATTAATATTAATTGGTTAACAATAACAAACGATCATCATAGTTTAAAAACGATCGTATCCCTTTTTCAACCAACTAATTTTTATTCTAGTTGGCTGGTAACAATTGAAAATTGGTTCTTGGATATGATATGAGCAAAATGTAACATGAATAAGTAGCAAGATATAAAGTATCATACTAATCTGATTAGTTTATTGAGAGGTTTAGCTTAGTAATAGTAACCTTTTTGCATGCATTGTCAATTTATGAACAGAATAGTTGGCTTTTTAGGTCGTCACCCTCAAAAAAGACAATTTTTGTTATTGAAATAAACAAATTTCAATACAGGTTAAACGATAAAGAGATAAAGTGTTAATTTTTTTGTTTAAATGAATTTGGTAGAGAGGTTAATAAAGGAAGAGCATAGGGATTTGTTTAATTTAGAATATGGGGAAGGTTTGGATGTAGCTTGGGAATCGGGTTGAAGAGCAATCAGTGCCTCCTAATTATTCAAATACACAGCCAGCAGAGTTTTAAACAAATTTAAACAGGAGAGCCCAAACAGGTTCGGAGTGATTGGTGGTGGGGGGTAGGACGATGAGACGCAGCTTGACTTAGTGCAACATCAGTATGCGGAGTGGGAGGCCGCGCCGTGTTCTACCCTACACAGTATCTCTCTCTACCGGAACTTTGTTTAACCATTTCCTCTGATCAGGGGTATGGGAAGCATTGAAACTGCAGTCAATCCTCTCGATTTCATTTAATTAGCGAAACCGTGTTTTTTAAAATATTCCACTGGACAGAATTTTTATGGGTGTAAGAAATAACCAGTGATGTAGGTTTTTTTTTGACAATCAATGGAATTTATTCATTTTATTCAACAAATATATTCAAACAAATTAACCGAAGAATTTTAAGACAATAAAAATTGTTTTTGGAAACACTATGAGAAATTCGAATTACTTATCTCGACGGAGCTGCAATTCAAGTGATGAATTCAAGTGCTGCAATTCAAGTGCTGCAATTCAAGTGATGAATTCAAGTGATGAATTCAAGTGATGAATTCAAGTGATGAATTCAAGTGATGAATTCAAGTGCTGCAATTCAAGTGACGAATTCAAGTGCTGAAATTCAAGTGATGAATTCAAGTGCTGCAATTCATCTCGACATGTTCCTCTCAAGTAAAATCACTTGATACGTTATTTTTAATCAATAGATCATTGCAGACTATAAGAAACCGAGTAACGGTAAATGAGTAAGCGATTTAGTTTAATCTCTTTTGAAAGGAATCTTCTTAGCAATAGTAATAATAGAACTTTCTGCAATACTTTTATTTCTCATTTTAATTTAGTTGTCAATAGTCTTCTTTTAAAAAGTTTATTATTTATTTCTTCAAATCTGACGAGTTTCAAATAAAGATCTTCTTTAAATCCTCTATTTAGCCTTCTTTGGCAAGATTAATAGGAAAAATAAAAAAGAAAAAGTAGAATACTTACTAGAATGAGGCAGAAAATGTTTCCATATACTCTGCAGGTTTCATGCATACGTGGTCTTCTAGGGTTTCATCAAACATTTGTAAGTGCTTAAACAAAACGAATTCTGTCATGCAGTAGAGCATTTGATGTTTAATCTGCAAAAGAACGCTTTAAATTTGTTTAAAACCTTTCTCCCTAAAAAAAAAAAGATCGTAACATTTACAACATTGCCCAAAAACGTTTTTTTCCTTCCAGGGTCTAAAGAAGTAAAAAAAACCTACTTGAATAACTTAAAAGTTTTTTTTAAAGTCTTGAGTAAAAGTTTTTTCTTCTGAAGTTTAACTATATGAGTAGATTAATGAGGTCTTGAGAGTTTGAGTCACCCGGAGCAGATTTTTCCCTTCTTGCTAACTCTGCAAACTTTTTACTTTTTTTTCTTTATTTGTACGAGGTAAGGGTAATGTAAGTTCGAATACGGAAGGGAAAACTGAGGAGAAAAGGGCAGAACTTGGTCTGTGCTCCAGTCCCTTTGCATTGATGTTCCAAACTTAATTCTTTATGAGATCTGCTTCTTCTTCTCTCAAGTTCCCCTTTCTTCAGATTTTGAAGAATACGTTTGTTAGGGTCTTATGCCTAACTAGGAGGGATAACAAGGATCAGTTACTTAATTACATTTTATTATTGTGCCGACGATTCGATCCTGTTTACTTTTACTAGAAGAGCAATAAGGATGTTGAGAGACTATGAAGATCTTTAATAAATATGTTCGAACATAGTAGTAATAAGCAATTTTAGAATTAAGGAAAACTTACGTTATTTCCTTCTAAGTTATCGTCTTAAATTCATAAAATCTAAAATTAGAATTTTTGGCGCTATGACAATATTACATATATTTTATTATATACTACGAAACATTAAGCCCGTGGCAATGAGCTTAATTTTATGTTTAGAAATAAAGTAAAATTAAGTAAACTAATTTATATATCTATTTAGATAAGTATAATAACTAGTGTAATAGACTAGTCTATTATATCTATTTGAAGACCAAGAAATCAAAACAAACATTTATTTCTATTGGAATAAATATGGTTGTCTTAGTTTAGCAAAAACAAATCATTTTAAAGTTCATCATCGGGACACTACTTGTTAAGGAGTCTAACTTTTGTTTTTAAAATATTAAAATTTCTACAAATTATTCATTATGATTTGTTTTCATTTTTAATATAAAAGAGTTTAAAGGTATTGTTTACTTTATGTTTATCACAAGATAAGACTTTAGATGCCGTTTTTCTAATCTTTTCCGTTAATCCTTTTGTTATTGTTTTGAGAGATAAGACCAAGAGTAGTTTTTCCTTGTGTTTTCATTATTATCAATCTTCATTAACCTTATTATTATGATTTCTATTAAAGAGTAGTTATCTCTTAATATTTACCTTTTTATCTCTACGCTTGGAATATATCTGCAGGATAAACCCCCATTCCAACTGAAGGCTTCCAGCTGTTTTTAGTTCCTTATGACTCACTGGAGAGATCACACCTTACTACAGTGATACTTATGCTGTAAAGGTGTGACTCCCTTTTATACTCCATACTCTACTTTACTGTACCTGCGTGTACTTACTTTATACTAGTCTCTGATCCAACTTACTATCAAATCAGGACCCATCACAGTTCAAGAATTGAATGAATCTCTATCTTACTGCGTTAAACATGTTCAGAATTTATTATTTTATTTATACATATAAATTTTGTATATACCTAATTCAACCAAGTATATACTTCTTTCAAATGCAGTTAGTTATTTTTTTTTATTGCTACTAAAGTGAGATACTCCCATCCTATGATTTTACAGCTACTTTATTATTTAGTGTCGGACAGTCAGTGTGTCAGGTTGATGAACCACCCTGTCGGCTAACACTACTCGATTATATAAATGACAGTAAAATTTTTCCCACTGTGTCTCTGATAAAAACAGAGTGGGGTTGCTATGTTGCCAATTCTTTATTGTTTACTTTTGTAGCATATTTAAGTAATAAAAGTAATAAAATGTAAAAAAAAAAAATCTCACAGCGACAACACTGGATATTTTCTTTTGGTTAGTTTCCTTTTCTTTATTTTCCTCCCAAATTGACTCAGAAATACCGTAGGAAAAACTCTACTATAACATATAAATAAGAAAGTAAAAAGGTGTGTGAAAAAGAATTATGTTATAAAGAAAATAGACTAGAAAAAGAAAACAGAGTCAAGAAAGAAAATAAAAATAAAACGAATAGATAAGAAAAGGATGGAAAGAGAGAGAAAAAGAAGTGAATTTGCTGCGACTCCATTATTTCTGTTTTTAGGAGTCCCACCGTTATAATCAGCCCCTTATAATTCCCTTCAAAATAATAATTACAAATATCCTGCAGAAAATAGACCCGAAAAAGAAAACCTAACAAAAACCTACAACCAACGTTTTTCTACTTCTTTGTTAAAATCTCATTCCTCCCCCACAATTTTACGCCTTCTTTATAACCCCGCTGCAACTTATTAAACCCATTTTATTTACTGAGATTTTTTTTTTAGAATATTTAGATAATAAAGGTGTAATAAAGTTTGATAGTAGGCTCCTTCCTCACCTAGTAATACTTGGTTCTTCTAAACAAATTATTAAAATTGAAACGTAACAAATTTAAATATTTATTAAATATCATTTATTATTTTATAAATAATACATACTTCCTGGTTCCTCGTTAGGACCACCTTCTTAAAAGTTTGTTACATGTGTTGCATACTACTTCAAAGGCCTCGATTTGTACTAAATGTCGACAAAGAAGTCATGGAAATCTGAGGAGTGCGCTAGTGTCGTTGTTTTGGTGTCATGTATAGTCAGTTTTTAATAAAATATACCATTGTCAAAAAACACAGTGTTGTTCATTTGTTATTAATAATTATATTTTTGATAACTTCTGTATTTTTTTAATATATTTTGCAACAGGCAACACTGTATTTGATAAGAAATCACTAATAATATACGTTAATAGGTTTGTTCCAACCGAGCATTGTACCGTCCGCGGGATCGTCACCGGCATGTGCAATAGATAAAAGCCGTTCCAAGCTGACTTGGGACAGTGTTTCATACCGTACACGAAACTGTTCCAACCCCCAACCCCGGCAGGGATCGTTCGCGAACCGTTCACTGTACGGTCCCAACGATCATCTGACAATACCATGTACTGGTTTGTATGACATGCGCAGTTATGTCAATAATCACAAATATCAACAGGAAGGTTTCCTAACTGTTAGGTTACCTTGAATGTTTTTACAGTGCGAATTATAGTAAAAAACCTAGTAATTATAGTAAAAACCTGTTCCAACTAGACATGATTTTATAACAGTACAATGTCAGCGCATGCGTATAAAACCTGTCCTAAACGATTCCCGAACGATCCGCGGGACGATACAAAGGACGGTACAATTAGCGGGGTTGGAACAAACCTAATGTCTTTATATTATTATTTATTGACTATTCTTTAAATCTAAATCGATTTTCTTCTTTCTTAATCTATTTTTTTTTTGGATTGTTTTTGGCCATTCATAGTCAAGGACGTGAAATCGTTTACAATGTGTATTTGCATTTTAAATACAACATTGGCGGGAGTGGCAGTTCAACAACAGAAGTTCCTATCCATTCAGATATTAATTTTCATGGAGAGCAATCATTTTTATAATAACAAATACATCAGGTTTGTTCCAACCCCATTATTTGTAGTGTCCTTTGCATTTGAATCATCCCGTGGATTTGTGGATGTACAAAAATCGTTTAGGATAGTTGTGACTACAATGCGAAATGCATAAAAACAGACAAAACAGGAAACCTTCCTGTTGTTATTCGTGAGATTTGACATAACTGCGCATATCATACAAACTAGAAATGGGTATTGTCATAGCACCCGAAATACTGACTTCGACAATACTCGGAAATTCCGACTTAAAACGAAGCCAAGCTTTTAGTTTCTCCAGTGTTCATGACTTCTTGGTCAACCTTTAGTAAGATAGTAATATATTATCTCTAGGAGCGCTATTTAACATTTTGCAGCATTTTATATGCATTTATATACATACTCAGTTATGTGTAATATACGTGCTTTTATGTAATTGATTTAATATTAGAGGAAGAAACATATAATATTCTATAGGTAATAATATAAATTTATTACTTAACCACGAATCTGGTGTATGCGGTCATTTGCATGTATCATATTATCTCACTTCTCTGGGGGAGGGTAGCAGGTACATTTATTTTAGTCCCAAAGGGAATACTGCTCGGTAAATTTACTGATAATCTTCTACTTACTCCTATTGTCTAATTTATTCAGGTTTAGTTCAATACTTAGTTTTACGTTTCATTTTAGCCCAGCGAGGAGATAGCGTTCAAACAGTGTCTGACTAAAATTTTGTGTTAATCTTTTGAAGCCTTTTAATAGTAGGTGGTCGGCTATGTTCTTCTGTGGGACATAGCTTGGCAATATCCATGTGAAAAGAACAAACCGGTGAAGAGCTGCCATGTCCCACCAATTATGGCGAACAATGTGATTTTTATGATTCTGAGTACAAAATTAGTTAGTAGACTGAAAATCAAGTTGATGTTAGTTTGTCCGTATGTTTTGTAGGTGACCACTTTGATTTGGAGTAATATTTGAATAACTAACCTCCTAGCATTTTTTATTTATAACTTCATTTTAGTTTGATGTTAGTCAGACACTTTTTTGCTCGAAATCTCCTTGACTATTATGCTGTGATGTTGATTTTTACACCTAAACTTATATCCTATTAAGAAAATTGAAAGACGATTTATGTTTAGAAAATCCAATTATTAATATTATCGATACACGGTACTGCTTTAAATATAAGTTGTACTTTTATCTCGATGTTGCAGATCAGGATGCGTATTATATTCGAGGTGCGCCTTATAATCGATGTAACAATAAGTGTAACATAACAGGGTGGCACAAAAGTATGGAAACCCCTAAATAACTCGTCAGAAATTCATTTTTTTGAAAAAAGTTAAATACAAAAGTTTCAGGATTTTTCCTTAGCTATTCAATGGTGACCTTAGATTTGACCTTAAACTTGCCCTTAAGGGTCATTTGAAGGTCAACTTTGTTATTTTAAATGGGAACCCCCATTTTTTATTGCAGATTTGAAAAGAGCAGGAAATTTTATGAAAAATATGACCTTGACCATGTCCTTGAGCATGCCCTTTAAGGTCATTCTAAGGTCAAAATTGTTTTTCCAATGGGAAACCCTAATTTGTATTGCGGATTGCGAAATAACCAAAATTTTCCCTTTAACAGTGGCCTTGACCATAGCCTACACAACGCCCTTGACCATGACCTTCAAGGTCATTTCAACCCTTCCCCCTCCCCTTTTTTATTAATTTATTGGTTTTTAGTACTTTTATTCAATTTTTTTTCTTGAAGGTCGACCACATCCTTGACTATGACCAGAAATAAGACCATGAAGAAAAAAAATTGAATAAAAGTACTAAAAACAAATAAATTAATAAAAAAGGGGAGGGGGAAGGGTTGAAATGACCTTGAAGGTCATGGTCAAGGGCGTTGTGTAGGCTATGGTCAAGGCCACTGTTAAAGGGAAAAATTTGGTTATTTCGCAATCCGCAATACAAATTAGGGTTTCCCATTGGAAAAACAATTTTGACCTTAGAATGACCTTAAAGGGCATGCTCAAGGACATGGTCAAGGTCATATTTTTCATAAAATTTCCTGCTCTTTTCGAATCTGTAATAAAAAATGGGGGTTCCCATTTAAAATAACAAAGTTGACCTTCAAATGACCCTTAAGGGCAAGTTTAAGGTCAAATCCAAGGTCACCATTGAATAGCTAAGGGAAAATCATGAAACTTTTGTATTTAACTTTTTTCAAAAAAATGCATTTCTGACGAGTTATTCAGGGGTTTCCATACTTTTGTGCCACCCTGTATGTAACAAGCTTTCTTCTAAAAACTTCTCTTACAAGAGTACCGTTGAGATCTTGTTTGTACTTCTTATTTCCAATTCTCTGAATAAAGTTTCAAGAACTTTAATGTGTTCAATTTCTGATGAGATTTCCTTTGTATCCTATTTATTTCTTTCTAGCTTCAAAATTTCATTTTCAAAATCTAACCTTGCTATTTCTCTACCAGCTATTGCGTCTCTCTTACTTCTAAATATAGATTCAAATGCGTCTTACATCTAAATAAAGATTCAATATTCCAAAAATACCCATGGTAGACTGCATAAATTTGACGTCTGAACAAGTTTTTTTTTAAAAAAAGAGAAGAGAAGAATTTCCCTTTGAAACAGAGTTTGTGTTATATTCCATGCATTAATGTTTTTTCTAAAGGTTTGGTTCGAAAATCGGGATGCGTCTTATATTCCATGCAAGATGGTAGATGAAAATATATACAAGCAACACCATCGAGAATCGAACCATAGATTTCAGTAGATCTAGGAGCGTAAATGGAGGTCATCATAAAGAATAACACAAACAGTCTCATGTCGATCTCCGACATGAAATAGACTCACCACTCACTATATTCATTTTATTATGTAACTTTTTTTTTCTTCTTTCTTTGTCCACAATAGGCACTGATGATGGCCTTTTGAAGTCTGAAAGCTGCTTTGGCAATAAAAAATCTTTTTAAAATTTACGTGGAGAGACTGTTTGTGTTATTCTTTATAGATTTCAGTGTTTTTTTCGTCACAGTTTGGAAATTTCTTTTTGCCTCTCCTTATAATAACTATATAACACACTAAATACCCCTAACACGGTCGGAACAGTTTACGTAAACATTTTGACCGTGTATGGGCTGTTTGATGTTTGCGCAAACATGATGTTTGACGTGTATGGCCTAAATTTGCCCAAAATCAGGTTTACTTAAGTGTTTGATCGTGTATGGGGGCCTTAAACATAGTCATTGATTCCGTTTAAACTGAAGTGTGAATCTAATAAGAGTTAGTTATTGTTGAATATTGCAATTTATTTTCCCATAGTTACTCGTTAAATTATAATGTAGCAATGACGACACATTATTAATTAATTAATAATAATTATAAATTAAAAAGGGTAAAATTTATAAAATAGTCTGAATTTTGTATCTTTAATATTTGAAATTGTTGACAGGTATCTCTCGATGAATATCTAGGAGTAAAATTAAGATTAATTTAACATAAATTATGTTGTAATTAAGGCGTGCTATCTGACACTACTTCAAAGGAATTACAAAAACCGGTTTTATGGAAACCACAAGAGAATCTTACTTATAACATTATTAATTTATTTGACAACGTAGTTGTTACTCTTCAATACACTTCATTACATATAAATTTAGTTCAATTTGCGCGAGCTTTTAATTAAAATCAGAAAACTAAGAACAACTCCGAGCAAATACGTAAAACTATAAATAATTTAGGTATTATATCGACATTATTTTCCACAAAATATGAAATATCTTTATGTCATCTGTAAAATATCACTTATATAATCAAGTAGTGTCCTGATGGCGACGACACAACTCGAAACTTGCTAAGCTAAGGCAACCACATTTATTCCAATAAGAATAAATGTTTGTTTTGATTTGTTAGTCTTCAAATAGATAATATAATATCTTGTCTAAATATAGATATCCAAATTAAATTACATAATATTACTTTTTTTCTTAAAAGTAGCTGTCGCTAAGATTTATGAGGTGCGCACAATGCGACTAATAAATCGCTTGTTTTATTTTAGTTTCACAATGGATTTCGTTGAAACCACTTGTGTGATAGCTCTTTTGCTCCGTGCGAAAGCCAAACGACGAGAACACGTTACTGAGTTCATCCTCTTTCCAGCCAAAAATTATTATTATGAAGGGACTTATTAATGAAGGGACAGTTCTATAAGTTACATGAAGACCTATATGTAATAATCCCCGTGACCAAGATTTTTCAAGTTTTATAGAATGAGTGTAAATAGTTTCGAGTATAATTACTTAATGTAATTGAACCCAAAATCACGTATCGTGACACAAAATGAAGAAAGTCAATACCCGCTAAAAAGCGTTTATCAGTAGCCTTGAAGTAAGTAAGGTTTTTAATTCATAATTACAGTCTAAAGTTACGACTAAACAGTCGCAAATGCGTGCAATTTCATGCTTGTTAGTGTGTCTCATTCCAAAAGAGCGACAATCGCGACGCCTCAAATATAGGTCGGGTTGCGTTTTTTTAATCGCCGCGATTTTTTAGTTGCATTGCACATGAGTGCATTCCAATTTAAAACCATGTGTTCTATTTACGTGACTAAACAATCGCGCTATTAGAAATAGCAAGTGGCGCAAGTGGGCGCCTAGCCTTAAAACTGGCCAAGTGTTAACCAAATATAAAATCACAGTCTCCAAGTACACTTACATCCAAGTACTTTTTAGGGTTTCGTAGATTATTAAGCATATACAATCTTTTATATAATCGAGTAGTGTCCCGACGACAACGA
>KZ651163.1:731274-755178 GCA_001010745.2 Gerris buenoi | reverse complement strand
AAAAATTAACATGGCAACACCGATTTTCCCTTTTTATAACCCCAAAACTACCTCCACATTTGTTGTTTCCCGCCTTCGATTGTGCCAACTCTAATCTTATAGACTGTAGTCATGTGGTCATAAGGAACTCGCGTAGAGTAATTTGTATTTTGCCCTTATATCGTCTACATTTGTAGACTGGCTATTAAAGGCTTTTTTTAATATTCAAGACTAAAAAAATGAAAATTTTGCTTTATTAATTACATTCCTACTCTTAAAAACCTTTAAAACGATGTATCACCTTTCCCTTTTTTTATAACCCCAAATACCTCCACATTTGTTGTTTCCCGCCTTCGATTGTGCCAACTCTAATCTTATAGACTGTAGTCATGTGGTCATAAGGAACTCGCGTTGAGTAATTTGTATTTTCCCCTTATATCGTCTACATTTGTAGACTGGCTATTAAAGGCTTTTTTTAATATTCAAGACTGCCGGAAAAAAATGAAAATTTTGCTTTATTAATTACATTCCTACTCTTAAAAACCTTTAAAACGATGTATCACCTGTCATGTTCACTAGAACTTTTTTTTGACGTCCGCCATCTTGAAAATATTAAAAGGGAATCTATATTCAAAAACTATATAGTTGTCACAAATGCTGAGATGCACCTGTGTGCCGAATTTTGTTCAATAGTTTTTAAAAACGATTAATTTTTACTCGAGTCATCGTGAGACAAAAACACAAAAAAACTTTTCATATCCCAAGTGTCTGCAATGGAGAACTCACTTCTTATGTTCAATTGCACAATTGAGATCCTATTTCACACAGTATAATAAAAAGGCAAGAAAAAGTTTTGCTTAAACTTTTCTTTTTTTTTTGTTTTTTTTTTTTTTAAGTACGCTTCTCTTAAAAACAGAGATAGATTCCTTTTAAGTTTATTTTATTTAAGGTAAACCGTAGTTGACTTCTTAACTAACTCTAGTCTAAAGTATCTGCAGTTTGTTAAAAAATTATCTTAGCTCCACTTTATAAATACAAAACGAGGCAGGATTCTCGTTCAATTTGGTCTATTTAAAATGTTTATAGTGTATCAAGTTCTGAATTGCAAGTTGAGTTAGACCAAGATGGGTTCGCACAAAGTTCTACTAAGTTGTGGTAAGTCATGGGTAAACTGTTTGATAAGTCTTTACCTCCAGTGTCTGACCGATTTAAACTTGAACACGGCACAACTTCACATGAATAATCATTGTCATGGAGTTAATCAAGCCGTTTATTCTGTGAATAGTCGATATAACTGATTCTTTAGGTTTACTGAATATAACAACTCTGTCATTGAAGCGAGCGTAATGCAATGAATATCTATCTATATTATTAAAAAAGTTTTATAAACAAACCAGTCCAGTGAGAGTGACATACGTCACTGAGTATGTAGTGCGTTAGGAGATACCCCCTTGAGTCCGGGTGGGGGGGAGGGAGTACTTGAGAATGACATAGAGTGAGGGAGATATATATTCGTCCGAGAAGAGTAAATATCCGAGAAGAATAAATATATATTCGTCCGAGAAGAGCCTGTAAGGCAGAACAGAGAGTAGATATATTAAAATGTCAGCGAGAAAAGGAAAGTAGATAGCAGTGGTGCCTTCCCCCACTAAACCTCAGCCACTATGCTACTTCCCTTCTCATATTCCATAACTCTACTACTTCCCTCCTCATACCACGTCGGTCGAGCAGTGGCCGCTACCACGTCTTTTCGGGGTTGACGAGCGAAGCGAGTAGGGGGCGGAGCCCCCTAGTTAGATATTAAGAAAATAGTTTATCATGATGAGTTGATAGTTAAAGAGGATGGTTGTAAAAGAGAGCCATGTACTAGTGGGGGAGAAGGGGGACGTGTGGAGGTGTGGGGCACTATTACCTTACTTACACGTGATGGCCATCAACATTTTATCTATTATAAAATGTATCATTTCACTACACAAAATCTCAGCGTGTATAAAGTTGAAATTTTGCATGCCTGATTTAATTGTACGTTTTAAGTTTTATTAAAATCGTTATGTTAAAATGTAAGATATCGGTGAAAATGTTGTTTTCTCTATTTTGAACTTTTAGATCCGCATTAATAGTTTTAACGATCATTATCACTTCATATAGAGATAGAGGTTTCACTGTTGATTTTACTAAATAAATGAATTTGAAAAAAGTTCTTCCCAACGAATAGGCGATGCTAGAATCTTTTTCTTTCCTAAAATTTCACATTTACATTTGAAGTGCACATTTACGCCAGCGTCGCGTGAACGCTTGGGCGGATAAAACTCGTCCTTGGAATTGGTAAAATAAACATGTCTACGAAGTTTCACCAAAATCGGTGAAGTTTTACTTAAATTATCGTCACACGTTTCCGACACACTGAGTCGGTGAATGTTGTTAAATTTAGGAAGCTCGCATAGCTAGCTTTAATTAATTCATGTAAAAAGGTAGTTGGTTTTCACTTTGCATTCTGATTTATCAATATATTTTGAAATATCGGTAAAACTGACGAACCATGAGCTATAGGCACCAAAATATAACATTAGCTTTCTAATCTGGTTAAATCTTCTTTCCATATTAATTAGCATCTGCTGAATTCATAAATGAAACAGGTCACGTTTATACTTACATATTTAATTTGGTTTTATTCCAGATACAGTTTAAAAAGAGAGTTTTGGGGCTGTAAAAAAAGGCGTTATAATTTCATCCATTTAATTTTGGTCAGAGAAAAGTAATGTCATTACCAGTCTAATCAACTTTGTAGAATTTAATCAAAAATACAACGAAGGGAGCCCTTGAGTCAAGATAAATTTGTATCATTATTTCTAGTTCTTTATCTTGCCCATTTTTTTCATTTTTTCCCCTTCTTTGTTTTAAAGATATATATTTTACTGTCATTATTCTACTTCACCTCGTAAAAAGAAGGGTCGTTAAATTCAACCTTTTCTTTAGTTTTTGAAGCCGTTAAGGTAAGTTTTTATAGTTCATTTCCCGTTATCTGCTTTGTCATAAAAGTTATGATGCTTGACTGTAAGCAATTAGAAATAAAGTTTCTTTGGTCTCGAAAGGATTCCATTCTAAGTAGGATAGATTGATCAACACTTATTTTTATCAAGTATAGATGCGATCTATTTTTCCTGAAGTAAGAATGCTAGCTTTTTCTGATGTCAGACAATTGGTTTAAATCTTTTCTGAGATTTCTGCCAAGCCGTCTCAAAAGTCATCGGGGTTGAAACATGTTAAGAATACAAACAATACAGTTAATTCATTTTTACTGAAAACTGACTTTAAAAAGGAAGATAATTTTACTACGTTTTTATTAGCTTGCTTTCTTGTTTGTTTGTTTGTCCAGTGCAAATCTTGCAATCGATTTCTTAACTAACTTCCCGAGTAGCTAGACATTTGAAACTTTTAGAATAGCTCAGAACACGATAACAATGCATTATTTTAATAATTTTATCCATCTTTCAGCAAATTTTAATACGTTTTCAGCAAATTATGCTGTATGGAAATTTAGTTCGGAAAATATCCGCAAATTATTATATTTGTTTTGGCATGTCCCATATTTACCATCTTCATTTTGACAGGTTTCAAATTTAAGATTTATGACAGAAAATTTAAAAACGTTGTATATAAAAAGTTCTTTTTATCTTGCAATTATTTATCCATAAACCTACAGGGTGGATCAAAAGTAGGCTTGTACTTTCCACGTTACACGTCAGCTGACAATTTAAAGCAAGCTCAGATGTGACCTTATCCAGAAGGTCCTGCTGCTCCTTAGCGGTTTAGGCACGCATCATTTCACAGAAGTGTCATCGGCGATCTTGGTTCCCCTAATAAGATCAAACGAGTGTAAGCCTACGTTTAGTCCACCATGAATGATAATGTAGGGTTAGTTTATAAATCCTGTTATATTATAATAAAGAACCTCTGCAATCTTAATCAGCCCGTTTAGATGTTGTTGTCCTCTCCAGTTAAAATTTTAGTATTAAAGTGAGGTGTTTAGAGGTTAAATACTTATTTAGGTGTATTATTACCTTGGTATGAGTGCATTAAGTTTAGTACTACTGGGTACTGCAGTGCCCTTACTCGAGTCACCTCTAGTTTATTTTGTCCTCATGATAATGCGGGCCCCTCTTCACAGTATTTTTACGACATCGTTTGCATTTTAATTTCCCAAGAGTTCTCTTCTCGACTTGGTTCAATTCAACCCTACCACCCTTCCCTAAACTATATCCTAAACAGTTTGAACCCAAAATAAATTTGATAAAAGAACTAAATTAGGCTGTTTGCTTTAATGTAATAAGGATTATAATCTGTGTGTATGTTTAACTTACTCTATATGTATCTATATAATTAACATTTTTAAAATATAACTTTAAAAAATACTTGAAGCGGAAATTTTTAGAAGTGCTTGAGAATTTATTAGATGAGATCTTTGCTAGACTTTAACTGAGATTTAAGTGATAGGTTTAGCTTAAAAAGACTGCGGTTTGTTAGCACACAAAGATATTGAATTAAGAGATTAAAAATAAAAGAACATAATTGATTTATTAATTACCCAAAATCCATAATGAAGGACTGGTTTCCACCACTTTAGTTGATCGTCGATTTTTTAGCATTGGCCATATAGCCAAAACTTGATAGTCACTTTTTGGCATTAGTCTTATAGCCACAACCCAATAGTCACTTTTTGGCATTGGTCTTATAGCCACAACCCAATAGTCACTTTTTGGCATTGGTCTTATAGCCAAAACTATATATTCACTTTTTGCATTGAGTGAAAACTTGATACTCACTTTTTGGCACTGGCCTTATAGCGAAAACTTGATACTTACTTTTTGGCATAAGCCTTAAAGCCGAAACTCTATTGTCTATTTAGGTAATCATCAGTGATCAGATATTTATTATATAGAGACTGCAGAATACTCTCTGCCGTCGTTAACTTCGATGCCAAAAGCCCATTAATAATTTAATCTATTTTATAATAAATATAAAGAATTAATTCAAATCCAATATTAGAAAAACCTTGTTTAAATCTTATTTAGTTCGAAGAATATTTAATTTTATCCTTTATCAATAAGTACACACCCACGTGTATATACATAAAAAGAGTTTTTAATTTCAGCTGTGTTCAAAGAAGAAGAGAGGTTACAAAAAGTGGCGAAGAAGAAAATTGGTTTCAATACGAGAGAAGCGTAATTAGTGCAAATTAAGAAGGGTTTGGGGGAAGTTTCAGCATCGGAAAATGAATTTCCAAGATGCTGGCTAATTTCCTTTTTTTCCTTGGAAAAAATACTTCAAAACATCACAAACCTCCCTATAGTCTTACAATTTAGGGGAGTTGTCCGGGTTCTAAAAAAAAAAAATCTGAAGCAAAAAACAGAGGGGGGTCAAAAAATAATGAAGAGTTCAAAAGAAAGGGATGAAATTTTCAGGGGGGCTTTGAACCCTCCCCTTTACGAGAAAGAAAATCCTTGGAGCCCTTCTGTGAAAATCTGGGGGCCCCTTGAAAGAAATATATAGAAGAAAAAGGGCCGGGGTAGTGTAAGGGTGGAGGCAGAGGGAAATTAAAAAGCAGTTGAACCCTTGTTTGAATAACTGATCCCTTTAGAAGAGGAGGGCTTCCTTACTCAGTAGAGGAGTGGAGGGGGAAGAAGAGAAAACAATGAATTTTGACTCGCTCTCTCCACTCGTTTATTTCCTAATATTCAGAATTTATTTTATAAATCTTACAAAACAAAAGTGTTGTAAACAACAACAAACACTGTTCGTTTACTCACATACTCTATATACCTCTACAAATATACTTTGGCTTCAAAAAACATCAATAACCAAATATTATAAGTACCCTAGGACTCCTAATATTAATTTTAATTTATTATTGAGTTGATTTTAAGCTGATTATGTTGTGCAAAAACTATCAAGTAAAGTCTTAAAGGATTCTAAAGTAGCGAGAGATTTATAAATTTTTTAGACTAAAAGTATTAATTCATATTTTTAAACTGAATGAAGCTTTTAGATCATAGAATTTATCTTGTTTATAAGTCAATAAAATTATAAATAATGAACAAATGTATATAGTGATCAAACTTATATAATAAGATTAATATACAAAAGTTAAAAGCTAAGTTTCAACTATTTTCCTTTACCCTAAGATAACAAGGTTACCTGAAAGGATACTCTTCGTCTAGGTTACTACTCTGTTATAGTTATCTTGAAGTAGTGAAGGTTATACAGTTAGTTTATAGCTGAGTTATAACTCAGATCTAAGATTTTAAAATATGAACTTATAAAGATGAACTTAGTTAGAAACAGCTAGCTCTGAGAATATATAATTAGTTTATTTTCTCTGCTTCGGTAATGCGCCATGCTTTCTATTATAACTCCGACAGTACGGGATTCTTGCACTAGAAACCATTTTATAACTCACTGCAGATATATTATTTCACATTTAATATTTTTATGTAATTCTTTTTAAGTTAAGATTAATAGAGAAACGAATCATAATAGCAGAGTTATCGTGGTACATTTAGATGAAGGTGGTATCTATACATATAAAATTGAAGTTTTGTCTGTACATTGGTCAGAATTGAAATTGATTTGTATACTTTTTCATTTCGTACACACCGAAAACCGTATCCGCCTTAACTTTTCGTGTACGTATATGTGTCTGTCGCCACCAGTCTGCAAAACTGGGCTAAACGAAATGGATTAATTCTTTTTTCAGAGGCGAGAGAGGACATGATGCACATATTGTAGGCTTGGTTTCATTGAAAAATATTGAGCAGAACCAAAGTTATTAACAATTTTATAGAAAAAAAAGTATCTAAAAATAAAATAGATTGACTAAAAATATATTAAGTGACAAAACCCACGGACTACCAAAATATTTAGGTACTGCTTAGATTTTATAGACTCGCGATTTTTGCGTTTGGTTGGACAGGTCGGACTGGAAAAAACCAAAAATTTAAGATGGCGGACGTAACTTTAAAGTTTCTTCGGAGGCTCAAAAAGCAGATCGTACCAGTGGTAACTGATTTTAAAAGATCTTTAACTTTAGACCTTTGACTTTTTGGTGTATTTCCATCGATTCTACTACCATAATGAGCTATAGAGCTATATAAATAGCTATAAATAGAGCTATAGCTGTATGATTTTTGTTGTTGTCAATGAGCTATGGCGCCCGCAATTGTTGAACGATTTAATTTCTGATTGGAATGCTTAAACCTGACACTATTACTCTTAAATCGAGTTTTTTGTTATTTTATAAATTGGTCCTAGAACAGAGTTATTATATATTTACTGGTGAAACTGCCGTATTGAGAGAAGAGACTGGTAAATTAAATTAATGCACAAATGATTGATAATTGTTTAATGACTTTCCAGTTTAATTGGTTTTTACTATGTTTATTTTCTCATTTATTAAATATTATTAGCATTGTTATTTATTACTATATTACTTAGTTTTGATTGGCTTTTTTATGAAACGAATTGGAGAGTATTATATTATTAGTAATGGAATGAATGATGTATAATATAGTCCTGATTCTATTTCTGGAAAGCTTTGGAAACAAAACAATTTAGGCATTTCATTTTATTGCTTGGCCTACATGATCACATTATGTCATTACACAATAACATAATAAAGGTGGACAAGAATTGATAATAGTCTGAGGAGTGCGCTAGTGTTGTTGTTTTTTGTGTCATGTAGAGTCGTTTTTTAATAAAATAGTCCACCGTGTTTAATATAAAAATACGATGTAAGGAAGGTTTTCCGGGTGCAGGTTATACAACCTAATTCTTGTTTTCTCTGAATGTAAACAAACCTTCCAAGTTCCGAGTTTATAAATTGATAAAAATTGTCATGAAACACAGGGTCACTGTGAATTTACTTTGAAATTTTTTATGGTAAAAACTCATTTTAAGAATTTCTATATTTTTATTTTATTTTTCGGAATTTTCATGGATGGCTGAAATTTTTAAAGGATCATATATTAACACCAGACTGTACTTACTTCGGCAATACTCGGCACTTCCGATTATAAACGAAGCTAAGATTACAGTCTTTTCTGAGTTCCATCACTTTTTGGTTGACCTTTTGCGCTCATCATTTCTCACCGGTTTCTTCAAATGGGAGAAATGCCCGTTCTTGAGATTAGGACTTTTTTCTTGAAACTCATTGGAGCTTCACGGAACTACCGATCAGCGATCAGTTTACACTAACCTCTAGTTACATACTAATTTACTGCAATAGTCACTGGAGGTGCATGAAGAAAAGACCTTTATAATCCTGTGCTCTTCGAGTATCTCTCAGCGACAATTGCTGGAGTCCCGTCTACGAAAACGTACCTTTAAATGGGGGGAAAAATTTGTGGAAACTTCTTTCCACTACTTTGCTAAATATGGGCCCCATACACTCTTCAACCTGTAGCTCAACTGTGCCTTTCAACCAGGTTGAACAACTCACTCACACACTTCAACAGGTTGGCACAACTGCACCCTGCACCCACAAATATTAAAAGATTTTGATGTTTTCAATATGGTTGTTCAACTTATGATTCGGTCTCTCAACCTGCTCATTCACTGACCCAACTTCAACTACAACACCACCAAGTTGGAAAACAAGTTAAGTGAATATGAGACGCTCAAGTATGAAATTTTGTGATCTATTGACTATTGACACCGAAGTGAAAGAATATTCTAACTTTTATTGGAAGGTCAGAAAGATTTACTTATTCCAAAGATAAATGAGGATTTCACTGGCTAAACAGAACTCGGTTTGACGAAGTGCTTGCATTTCCATTTTCCTACCATATTTTATTGATCGGCAAATGTAATATTTATAAAGTTACGGAATGAAGAGATCTGACATTTTGCATATCTATTAAAAATGAACTTGTTCGTCGTAATAAAACTTATCCCACCGCACTAAGCATTAATCGTATTTAATAATGGTTATAAGTGTAGATCGATTTTCTAGTTCTAAATGATCTCCTTAAGAATATTGAATGGAAGCACTGTGAAGCAGACCAATTGTTTAGCTCTATTTTTATTACGTACTTCATGAGCACAACAATACATGCATATAATAAGCATACATCCAACATCATATTCATCCAATTATGTACTTGGAAAACCAATCAGCTCCGGCAGTTCAGAATTCTAATAATAGCGCAGTTATTGTTAAAAGCTTTAATTATATCACTAAGCTATTTTTGGGATTAACTATTATAGATATTTTAAGGTCTAGTTGTGTCGTAAGAATTAGAGTATATTTAGTATAGAATTCAAATAAAGAATATAAAGGATATGGATTGTTATCTTGCTGCTTAAAATTTAATTTGTTTTGAAATGAAGTTTCATGAAAATTCATATCCACTCAAATTATTTTATNTCCCAAGCATTGTTAATAAATTTACTGTTTTCTAGATGAAAGGCGATCTCTAACATTTCCTTATAAATGTTAATTATAAATTGTAACGTTATTATAAAATATAAATAACGTTGTTATCCGGATATATTTCTATTTCAATTGTAATGTTCATATAATTCAAAACAATTGAATTATAATTGTTATTTACCTGTATATTTAAGTTTTTGATTGTTAGTAAGAGTATGTGACCCAACAAACTTGTATAGATGATAAATAAAGTGGCACGTCTATTCCTTGGAAAGAGCCGAAATAAAGCCATTTTTATACAATGACGAAAGTAAAAAACCTATTTTTTGTTTTAAAATTCATTAACGACCCTCACTAATACTGCGAGTTATTTAGTTTATTTTAGACATTTAATAAGGCACAGTAAGGCAGCTTAACTGCTAAATTAGATTTGAAATAAGTTGACTTATTAAAGTTAATGCAAACATTCCTTCTTAAATTTAGAAAATTAATTTTATAACATGGGGTGTAACTTTCGGTCCTTAATCTGTATGATGAAAAAGCCACCCTGAATCACCACACAAATGAATAGCTGCTTGTGTGAAGTTGTAACTAACTGGTTTCGTAAATCAATTATAAGATTTCTAACTTCGTGTCATCTATAGCCAGTGACGGTGATTAGGGGGAGGGATTGCTCCCCCACTTTCTGAGAAAATGTAACTTTATATGGGAAACAAACTTTTAAATTTAAAATAAAAATCCCAAGGATGAACCATCTAGAAAATTAGCCTCAAATGCTCTTCAAAAATTGAATTTCCATTTAAATGGTCCTCGGACCCTCACCCCCCCCCCCCCCCCCCCCCCCCCCATTTTGGTGGGGATTCCATACCCCCAAAGTGGCAGGCTTGCCCCCACACTTCCTAAGTCCAATCGCCGCTACTGCCTATAGGTCTATATTAGCAGTTACATAATATAGTTTTATATAAGCCCATTGGCAGGCCTAGACCCTCCATGGGTTATTACGGGAGCCAAAGTGATCGTAGGCCTAAAGGCGCCTGTCCCTAGTTTCCTATTAATGAATCGAGGGCGACACACAAGGTTGTTGGTTCGATCCCGTGCTATGATATTCTGATTTAAATTTATGAATCGAGGTCGGATTAAAGCGAGGGAACCCTCTAATGGTTGCTCTGATTTGTAGTACTGAGTGAATATGGGTATGAGTATGACCCCACGTCTTGATGCTTCCATTTGCACTAATGACCTCACCATAATCGAAAGAACATATTATTCTTAATATTCTATAGCATCGTTTAATGATGATCTGCACTAACACTTCATATTCTAAGTTCTAACACTATATTCGGTGGCCAATAACACTTATATTATATGCAATCCGTGTTGCAACAGCTCGTGGAGGGCCTAGGCATAAATAGGCCTGCCAAAGGTATAATACAACGATATAATGGATAATACAGGGGTAGTGTTTCAATTAATCAGTTGTATAAATCTTACTATTGACCTAAGAAACCATTTAGTCACCATTTCACTTGATCAACGCCCATACACACACACACACACACACACACACACACACTCCAAAAGGTTAGCACAACTACGTACACAAATAATTTGAGCTAGCTACACATTTATAAGATCTGCTTCTTGTTTCAGTTTTCTCTCATGGGAGACTTTGTGTTAACTTAGAGCTAAATTCTTAATGACAAAGTCCCGTTCGAGTTCTTATGACAAAATATCAATATTGTCTTTAATAAGTCAACTTGTCTCAAAGCTAATTTAGCAGTTAAGCTATCTAAACATTCCTTCTTAAATTTAGAAAATTAATTTTATAACATGGGGTGTAACTTTCGGTCCTTAATCTGTATGATGAAAAAGCCACCCTGAATCACCACACAAATGAATAGCTGCTTGTGTGAAGTTGTAACTAACTGGTTTCGTAAATCAATTATAAGATTTCTAACTTCGTGTCATCTATAGCCAGTGACGGTGATTAGGGGGAGGGATTGCTCCCCCACTTTCTGAGAAAATGTATGTAACTCACACACACACACTCCAAAAGGTTAGCACAACTACGTACACAAATAATTTGAGCTAGCTACACATTTATAAGACGCGGTGCTAAGTGAACACCGAGTGGGAGAGCCCGGTACGGGAATTGAACCCAGATGGGTCACCTTCAAAGATATATGAGCCACCGAAGCCCCCTTTTTAGGGTTTCGTTGATGAAACAAAAAAAAGAAGCCCTTATAGTTTTTTCCTGCGTCTGTCTGTCTGTAAGTCACTCTGTACGGTTCCAATAACTTTAGAAGCAAAAAATTAAAATACATGAAAGTTTTCAGTATTAAAGATCGTTTTGACGAGCACAAAGGAATTATATATATATATATCAAACTCAAAATTATCAGCTGCTCAAATTGAAAAAGGCGAATAATTCATGTCACACGAAACAAATATGTACAACTCGAAGTGGGATATTGAAATAAAGGTATTGAAGAGTAGATTATAAAAATATATAACTCTTGCGTAAATTGAGGGGTTCAGTATTAAAGTGGACCAAGTCCATTGAATCTGATTTTTGTTACAAGACTTGTTTACGTTATTATGCTGTATTAATTGTTATTGCACTTTCAATTTTTTTAACATAATATAATCCATATTAATAAATATAAGTAAGTGTTTCAAAAGTTAATATTTAAGAGTAATTAAGAACTAAATTGAAATTTAGTAAATTAGTAAAATAATTTTTATCTTATAATATTAAATAATTCTTAAAAAGCCTTTAATTCCTTTACTCTATATGCATTTTTATTTCATCTTTTATCTTGAAATATTTTTTTTAAAAAAGAACACTAATTTGAATTTAATATAAGCAATTTAAGATCTTCTTTTAGAAAAAAATTAGCCTTTGCTTTGAACTTAATAAAAAGAGACATTGTATTATGTAATATTAAACCATCTTTAATGATTCTATAAGAGAGAGAAAGAGAGAGAGAGAGAGAGAGAGAGAGAGAGAGAGTGGGCTAAGAAAATAGTGATGAAAGTTATATATTTTTTCTGTAAAAAGAAGCGCAAATTTGCAACTTTTGACACGAAGCTTTACGTGTATTAGAGTTACTTTTTTATTTTGGAATTCAACACTTTATTTTTTAAGAAGCTACAGTAAAGTCGCTTTCAGTTTCATTATAGAGTGCGTTGAATATTTATGGCTATAAATGAGGATTTGCGGCAGAGAGGGTTTTCTCGTCTGCTTCTTGTTTCAGTTTTCTCTCATGGGAGACTTTGTGTTAACTTAGAGCTAAATTCTTAATGACAAAGTCCCGTTCGAGTTCTTATGACAAAATATCAATATTGTCTTTAATAAGTCAACTTGTCTCAAAGCTAATTTAGCAGTTAAGCTATCTAAACATTCCTTCTTAAATTTAGAAAATTAATTTTATAACATGGGGTGTAACTTTCGGTCCTTAATCTGTATGATGAAAAAGCCACCCTGAATCACCACACAAATGAATAGCTGCTTGTGTGAAGTTGTAACTAACTGGTTTCGTAAATCAATTATAAGATTTCTAACTTCGTGTCATCTATAGCCAGTGACGGTGATTAGGGGGAGGGATTGCTCCCCCACTTTCTGAGAAAATGTAACTTTATATGGGAAACAAACTTTTAAATTTAAAATAAAAATCCCAAGGATGAACCATCTAGAAAATTAGCCTCAAATGCTCTTCAAAAATTGAATTTCCATTTAAATGGTCCTCGGACCCTCACCCCCCCCCCCCCCCCCCCCCCCCCCATTTTGGTGGGGATTCCATACCCCCAAAGTGGCAGGCTTGCCCCCACACTTCCTAAGTCCAATCGCCGCTACTGCCTATAGGTCTATATTAGCAGTTACATAATATAGTTTTATATAAGCCCATTGGCAGGCCTAGACCCTCCATGGGTTATTACGGGAGCCAAAGTGATCGTAGGCCTAAAGGCGCCTGTCCCTAGTTTCCTATTAATGAATCGAGGGCGACACACAAGGTTGTTGGTTCGATCCCGTGCTATGATATTCTGATTTAAATTTATGAATCGAGGTCGGATTAAAGCGAGGGAACCCTCTAATGGTTGCTCTGATTTGTAGTACTGAGTGAATATGGGTATGAGTATGACCCCACGTCTTGATGCTTCCATTTGCACTAATGACCTCACCATAATCGAAAGAACATATTATTCTTATTATTCTATTGCAACGTTTAATGATGATCTGCACTAACACTTCATATTCTAAGTTCTAACACTATATTCGGTTCGGTGGTACATTTTATAGCGTTGTGATGTGAGGTTGGCCGTTTAGATTAAATTACTAACCACGTTTGCTTGGCTATCAATGAATCAAGGCACGAGGTCGTAGGTTCGATCCCTCGTCGTGACACTCTGATTTATATGACTAATGATCACAATATACTCACTTCGATGGTACATTGTATAAATGTTTTATGTGTGAGGTGGCTGGAAGTTTCTACTGGGGGCTAGTAAGTAAAAAAGGCGTAAGTAAGGCCTAATTGCTAGGTTCCAGCAAGTATTTCGTCCTGCGCGTCTAGTACTAGAAATAAGTAGGATATTCTATATTATATAGCAGGTAATTCTATATTATACATTTAACCTGAAATAAAATATGGTCTAGAATCAACTATGTGATTAATTTGTCTAGTAATAACACAAAAAATAAAATCTATTTTTATCCCTGGTCATTAATTAAAAAACTGACCACCAGTTATTTATAATTTTTATTAAAGTCCATTCTTTCCAGTAAATTTTTTATTAATATATAATGTATCTCAAACATCGCAATTTCCTAAATTTACTTTTTTCTAGATGAAAGGTGATCCCTTACGTTTCCTTATAAATGTTAATAAATTTTAACGTAATTCTAAAATGGAAATAACGTTGTTATCCCGATATATTTCTATTTTCATTATAATGTTCATATAATTCAGTATTTACCTGTATTAAAGATTTTAATTGTTAGTAAGAGTATGTGACCCAACAAACTTGTATAGATGATGTTTGGCACGTATATTCCTCGGAGAGAGGCGAAATAATAGTAAAAAACCTATTTTTTTTGTTTTAAAAACCCTTTAACGACCCACACTAATACTGCGAATTATTTAGTTTATTTTAGACATTTAATAAGGCACAGTAAGGCAGCTTAACTGCTAAATTAGATTTGAAATAAGTTGACTTATTAAAGTTAATGCTGATATTTTGTCATAATAACTAGACGGGGATCTCGTCATTAAAAATGTAGCGCTAAGTTAACACAGTCTGCTGTGAGAAAAAAAAAAACTGAAAGAGAACGGGCCCCAAAAAAGAACCCTGCAGCAAACCCTCATTTATAGCCATAAATATTCAACGCACTCAATAATGAAACCGAGAGCTACCTTTACTGTAGCTCCACAAAACCATCGAGTGATGAGCTCCAAAGGAAGTAGCCCTCTCATACTTGGTAAATAGCTTCGTTTCAACAAGTGTTACAAATTTGCGCTTCTTTTTTTTTTTTTTTGATAAAAAAAGTTAACTTTCATCAATTTTTATTTCTTTGGTCTCTCTCCCTTTTTTATTTTAAAAGGTAGTTTAATATAAACTGAACATTTTTTTTTTTTATGAAGTTCAAAGGGTAATTTTATCAAAAGATCTTAAATTGCTCAAAATAAATTTACATTATACTTCTTTTTTTATCTCCTAAAAAAATGGAATATCTTAAGCTAAAAGATAAAAAATTATGTAGAATTTAGAAAATGTTTTAAGAACGTTTTAACAGGAATAAAATTTTTACATCGTTTTTAAGTAATTATGTTTCTCTTATTTCATCTTAATTGCGAATATTAGAAATTAACAGTTTTTATTTATTTACAATTTAATTGTACAAGCTAACAAGTTAAATAATAAGCAAGAAAAAATATTCAGCTTAAAAAAATAAATTTTAAATGCTAAAATAATGGATTAAATAAAAAAATAAATGTATTGCTTCCCAGCTTACCAAAGGTAATGGAAGCTATAAGATTGTTCTGAAAAGCGAAAATATTTCGATTCCGATTTCAAGAATTCCAAAACTAAAAGTAATTTCAGACATCATAGAACATTTTTGGTTCCGTGTCTGTCTGTCGATCTGTCGGTCTGCCTCTCTGTCGGTCTACCGTTCAATTTTTGGGAACCAACATATCTTAAAATTTATACGTCCAGTTTTAATGAAATTTGTATGGTGAGGGTCATAATTTGCTCATTGTTGGTTCCTTATTATGTTTCAACCTTTTGCGCTCATTTGTTTCTCTTCCACATGCGCACAAGCATACACCTATAACTTCAAAATATACTTATCTGATTTGAATTTTATAACCTGCAGATAGTCCCAGATTAATGAGACACACATGTGCTCTTTAAATTTCGCTAAATTGATACATTAATTCATGTAAAAGAGAAAACAATTGTGATGGATTATAAAAACGAGGGAAAAAAATTAAACAAATCAGACAATAATGGCTTATAAAAGTATAAAGTCGATAAGAATGATTGAAAGGAGTATAGTGAAACATTATATGTACCACACTAAAAATATCGATGTAGTTTTTAACATACAGACTATTATAATGATTCAAAGGCACTTCTTTAGATTGTTACTCCCCTTTTTTAAAAAATAGAGGGGAGTAACAATCTAAAGAAGGTGTACGGAATGCTCTTCTTTAGATTGTTACTCTCCCTATAAAAACAGAAGTGTGACATTCCTTTGTCCATTGGACTAAAAATCCCTTTGTCTTAATAGTTACTTAGTCAAAGTCATTTATACTCTAAAAAAAAACGTAGGGGAGTAACAATCTAAAGAAGTACCGATTAAATTATGTATGTTAATATAGAAGAGGATTTATCTTAATACTTTTATCTTTAAGCTAATAAAAGACCTATGAAGTTTGAAGAAACTTAAACCTTTCTTGCGACGGGGGGTAAGATTTCCCAGATTAACTCTTCAAGATTTTACTGGTGAAAATGACTTTTCTAAAGAAGAAAATACCTGGAGACTTGACGGGCCTAACATCTCAGAATTGTAAATGAACCTTGGTCTCCCCAGTTCTCTCTGCGACAATTTATAATTGTTCCTCAACTCAGAAGAAGTAGAGAACACCAACGCCGTCGTCATGTCCCGAAGAAAATGTTTAGCCAATCGATTTCCTGGGAACTTGCAACTGTTATTCCTTCCCCAGGCTCCCGGCAGACTTTGAGAAGAGATTTGAATTTGCTAAGAGAGGGGAGAACCTCGCTAAGTCTGGGTAAACTTCTAAAACTCGGAATAATATAAATGTTTTGTACACTTACCTGACAGATTTTGAAGGAATTTCTCTTTAGACTGTTATTTCGCGCAAATTCCGGGCTCCCAAGGTCTAAGGGAAATAACAATAAATTACGATTGAGTTTCATTAACTTAAAACGATTAATTTTAATTTCATACTTTTTCAGTTAAATAGAATTTTGGAGGTAGACTCGTGACAGGTGTAGGAGAGTGTATAATGTACACTAAAAACAGTTACTGTACACCAGAATCAGATTGTAATAGATCAATGATGTATCAGTATTTATAAAATAGAAAAAAAACCTAACTTTTGTAAAGGTGCACATAATGTCATACATGCACACGATAATGTCCTCTAGCTCTAGAGGGATTTTTTGGGTTTAAAATTATGCATATTAAGGCCCCCATACACAATCAAACTTACTTGACAAACTTGGCTTGTCAATAAGTTGGACCGTGTGTGGGTGAAATTTGAGAGTTTGATGGCTCGATGTGTACACTTGGCATCAAACTTTTGATTAAACTTGCTTGTCAAACTAGTTTGACCGTGTATGACGGCCTTAATTAAGCTTCGTTCACTCGGGGGCACTAATATTTCGTCATTAAATGCTGCGATCTGGTGCGTCGTCTGAACAGTAGATGTCATAGCACTATAGTGTCGTAACATCTAATGCCAAACATCAAAATGTTTTGATATTCTGACACTTGATGTCATGACACTACCTGTTGAATATAACCTGTACTGGCCTTTCTGATTTAATATCAAGGATTTGTAGTATGAACTTAATAATAATGCTAAGAAGCCAGCCACAATAAAAATTGCCATCCAGTAGCACCATATAAAATGAGTAGCTTCTTATGCGAAGTTGCAACTAACTGGTTTCATAAGTCAATTTTAAGATTCGGTGGTACATCACAATACTATACAATGTTGTGATGTAAGGAGGGCCGTGTGGAGTAAATTACTAACCACTTCTGCTTGGCTATTAGGTCTTAGGTCTTAGGTTAGATCCCGCCTCGTGATGCTTTGATTTATATGGGCTCACAAATGATCACACCATACTTGCTTCGACGGTATAATGTACAGAGGTATGATGTGTAACGTATGATGTGGAACTCTCTACCAGGGAGCTTGTAAAGATCGTCTGAATAAAGTCTAATAGCTATGTTCGAACAAGTGGTCTTAACGGTCCAGTACCACCTTACTACTTCTTACCTTCTACTTCTAATAATTATGCTTACTATCATATTATATCCTGATTTACTTTATGCTTTTTATAGTTTTGACTATTTATTTCTGCCTTTCACGAAACTACCAACTTGACAAAATTATTTCGAGGATAGAAATATGACCATGATCATTATGAACTCCATTCCTCCAATTCATCCAGATAACAATCGTTTTCATTATACTCGTAGTTTCATTATAATATTTATTAGGTATAATCCCATGTTTTAATTGAAACGTAAGATTAATATGATGGTGAATAAAACAATTAAAGTTTGACCAGAGTAAAGTCACCTATTCAGTCATCAATTGAAAAGGAAATAAACGTCTGCTTGCCATTTCTCGATCCAATCAATAGAGTCGGTAATAACGAACTTGGTCTACTGAAATCCAGTACACATGAGCTGAGCAAATATTCCATTGAATTGATCAGTCGATCCGGTAGTTGGAAACTGGCATATTTGTTTGCCTTCATCAAAGAGCAAAGGCAATTAAATGGACAAATAATTGTCAACATCTCTTTAACAAATCCCTTTGTTTATAGAAAATTGTATTTCTGTTTGCACTTCAATTGATTTTAATTGTGACGAAGTAGTAATAAAATATCATTATTAAGTTCAGATTTAGTTGTTAAACTTTGATTTAGTCTAGATTCAGTTGTTAATCAGATAATAGTCTAGAAGAAAGTGACAAGATCTTAAAATTCTCGGCTGTGTTTTTTTCCAATGTGTGATAGCGACTCATAATTAAAGAGGTGTAGTTCAATGACCAAAGAAAGTCTTTACACAAAAAATTGTGTGGACTTTTTTTTGGTTATTGAACTACCCCTTTCATAGAAATCAACAGATTTATTTACTCCACCTTCAATATAAGAGAAAGGTCTACATGATATTTCCATTATATGAGATAAATATTTTTTCCTACAGTTGTTATCGGTCTCACAATAGTAGGCAAAACATCAGATTCCTGCACTTACTACTTTACCGCACTCTAGTGTTCCACCTTAAGAATATTAATAACTTAAATCTAAACAAAGATTAAATAATCCAAATTACAATAATAATAACAATGACAACCAATGANTATATTATACATTATGACTGTAATAAAATAATTAATTTAATTTTTATTCACAATGAATAATTTCAGTAAAATCTCGTTAGAACTGCTAACTTTGTATTGCAATATAAATTTGTAAATAGTTATTTCTGTCATCTATTATTTTAAGTAACAAAAAGTTAAATAATGCATAATTGGGTAATTATATTATATATCTTTAGAGGGGTATAATAACGTTTATGGACACAATAACTACTAATGGACGCCATATTTATTCCCTTAGAGAATGATCTTGTTGTACTTATGAGAACTTAATCTTCTTCCAGAACCTTTGGATGGGCATTTTGGACTAGTTGATATTCAATAATTGCATTGACTGCCTGCAAAAAAAATAGGGCAATACATAGGACCACTGAATTTTGAAAGATGTAATTTATTGGTTTTATTGTTTAAAACTCAAAAAACGTCATATATCTAAAATAGACTGCCAATGACTGTGGCACAGCCTTCCTCGTATCCTATAACGTAGGTTCTTTATTGATTTTATGCATTTGCAACCCATTGTTGTCTACTTTAATTAATTATTTTCCCCCGATTTTTTTTAATGAGTCAAATATGCTTTGATTGTACATGAATTAAAGTATCATTTAGCAAAAGTTAAGGAACATAGACAGTTGAAATTAATCTGGTGGTATCAGCGATTCACTTTCGACAAACCATCCAATGTCATAAAAATAAAAATGTATTTTTATTAATTAGAGATGCTATCACTGTTTTCCCATTAAAGCATTTCATTTTTTTTTTTTTTTTTTTTTTTTTGTTTTAAAGGTGTGGCAAAGTGGAAGAAAATAATTGGCTTAGCAGCTTTCTGTAATGCTTTTTTGATTTTAAATCTTTGCAGCCTAAATATAATTAATTTCATATTGAGCAGTAGCTATGAACTTTAGAAAATGATTTCCCAAAATAAATAACACTACAGCAAAAGTGCAAGAAATGCTACAACTTCGTTATATGCGTGTATTCAAAGAATTTACGCCTTGGGAAAAAGAGGTTAAGTAAAACATTCGCGTTTTGGATCATCTGTACAGTTAAATTGTTTTATCGACATTTAAGTTTCGAGAATTTAATTTGGAGGAAATTAATTTAGCTCTATAGTTTCAAGACCTTAGGTATTATGCGAGTGACGAGCCGTGAGCGGTGATTGCTAAACGGCGAATTTTAATAGGTTTATGTTAGAGGACGGCCGACTACAAGCATACGAGCGTCTGAGCACTAAATGTTTCCACTTACCGCTCACCGCTGAGTCTAGATATTAATTTAACCCCTTTCATAGAAATCAACAGATTTATTTACTCCACCTTCAATATAAGAGAAAGGTCTACATGATATTTCCATTATATGAGATAAATATTTTTTCCTACAGTTGTTATCGGTCTCACAATAGTAGGCAAAACATCAGATTCCTGCACTTACTACTTTACCGCACTCTAGTGTTCCACCTTAAGTGTAGTCATCTGAACAGTAGATGTCATAGCACTATAGTGTCGTAACATCTAATGCCAAACATCAAAATGTTTTGATATTCTGACACTTGATGTCACGACACTACCTGTTGAATATAACCTGTACTGGCCTTTCTGATTTAATATCAAGGATTTGTAGTATGAACTTAATAATAATGCTAAGAAGCCAGCCACAATAAAAATTGCCATCCAGTAGCACCATATAAAATGAGTAGCTTCTTATGCGAAGTTGCAACTAACTGGTTTCATAAGTCAATTTTAAGATTCGGTGGTACATCACAATACTATACAATGTTGTGATGTAAGGAGGGCCGTGTGGAGTAAATTACTAACCACTTCTGCTTGGCTATTAGGTCTTAGGTCTTAGGTTAGATCCCGCCTCGTGATGCTTTGATTTATATGGGCTCACAAATGATCACACCATACTTGCTTCGACGGTATAATGTACAGAGGTATGATGTGTAACGTATGATGTGGAACTCTCTACCAGGGAGCTTGTAAAGATCGTCTGAATAAAGTCTAATAGCTATGTTCGAACAAGTGGTCTTAACGGTCCAGTACCACCTTACTACTTCTTACCTTCTACTTCTAATAATTATGCTTACTATCATATTATATCCTGATTTACTTTATGCTTTTTATAGTTTTGACTATTTATTTCTGCCTTTCACGAAACTACCAACTTGACAAAATTATTTCGAGGATAGAAATATGACCATGATCATTATGAACTCCATTCCTCCAATTCATCCAGATAACAATCGTTTTCATTATACTCGTAGTTTCATTATAATATTTATTAGGTATAATCCCATGTTTTAATTGAAACGTAAGATTAATATGATGGTGAATAAAACAATTAAAGTTTGACCAGAGTAAAGTCACCTATTCAGTCATCAATTGAAAAGGAAATAAACGTCTGCTTGCCATTTCTCGATCCAATCAATAGAGTCGGTAATAACGAACTTGGTCTACTGAAATCCAGTACACATGAGCTGAGCAAATATTCCATTGAATTGATCAGTCGATCCGGTAGTTGGAAACTGGCATATTTGTTTGCCTTCATCAAAGAGCAAAGGCAATTAAATGGACAAATAATTGTCAACATCTCTTTAACAAATCCCTTTGTTTATAGAAAATTGTATTTCTGTTTGCACTTCAATTGATTTTAATTGTGACGAAGTAGTAATAAAATATCATTATTAAGTTCAGATTTAGTTGTTAAACTTTGATTTAGTCTAGATTCAGTTGTTAATCAGATAATAGTCTAGAAGAAAGTGACAAGATCTTAAAATTCTCGGCTGTGTTTTTTTCCAATGTGTGATAGCGACTCATAATTAAAGAGGTGTAGTTCAATGACCAAAGAAAGTCTTTACACAAAAAATTGTGTGGACTTTTTTTTGGTTATTGAACTACCCCTTTCATAGAAATCAACAGATTTATTTACTCCACCTTCAATATAAGAGAAAGGTCTACATGATATTTCCAATATATGAGATAAATATTTTTTCCTACAGTTGACCGATAAAGTGGTTGTTATCGCTCTCAAAATAGTAGGCAAAACATCAGATTCCTGCACTTACTACTTTACCGCACTCTAGTGTTCCACCTTAAGAATATAAATAACTTAAATCTAAACAAAGATTAAATAATCCAAATTATAATAATAATAACAATGACAACCAATGATTATTTTTTAAATAACTTAAATCTAAACAAAGATTAAATAATCCAAATTATAATAATAATAACAATGACAACCAATGATTATTTTTTAAATAACTTAAATCTAAACAAAGATTAAATAATCCAAATTATAATAATAATAACAATGACAACCAATGATTATTTTTTAACTAACTACATGATTTAACCACAATATAAAAATGCTAAGATATAAAAAAGTAAAGATAGACCATCTAAAAAAAGAATAAAATGTGATGAGTAAGTGTTACGATGATAAAATAATAACAGCGCTTGGTCAGGTTTGCTGAATCAGGCAAAAAAAAGGCAACACTGGCTATAAACGAAACAGCTGGTTTAGTTTATATTGTAAAACCTTTTTACATGTTGATGAACACTATTATTTTATACTTTATACAGGTTAAAAACTAACTGTAGGAAAAAATTAATGTGCAACTCGAGCTTAAAGTGTCTTTGCTGCACTTGAGAAATCTTTCCGACCTCGCCTGCGGTTCTGGCGTAAATATTTCTCTCGAGTGCAGCAAAGTGCCACTTTGCGCACTAGTTGCACAAATAACTGCTTTTTCTGAGGCTGATATAGTTTCGTCTTTAGTAATAAGGTGTAGATGTGTAGGTCGTATATGCCTAATCTGAAATCATGTCAATAACGTTTCTTCTAGTCTGTCAGTTTGTATTTAAAAGAAGTACCTATTATCGATTATAGACTTTAAATTTTAAAGTTCTTAATGTTTATTGTGCACTTAAAGTGCAATTAATACTTTACAGTAATTTCATAAAGCTCCAGTTCTTGGGAGAGCGTTGCCGTTATATGGCTGCCGTAACAGTGGTTGTGACGTCACAAATGATGAACTAACAAAATGTGGGTTAAACAAAATAACGTTGATTTTTTATATTATGTTTAGTTATATGTTGACAGCTACAATGTCAACGGAGAACGTCAAATACCGGTAGCGGTGGAATAGTTTTACAAAGTTTTTTCTTGTAGTGTTGAACATTTTATGCAATAAAATGAGTACACAAGATGTAATACCAACGAGGAGGACGAAATATTCATTAATTTTGTGATTAATCAAGAGGCTCTAAATGTCGTTTTAAGTTGACATCTATGTTCACTTTTAAGACGGTCGTCATTTTATGTCTACCGCAGTGACGTCGCGATCGCTATACAACGGCATCGCTCTCCTAGGAAACCAAACTTAACTAGAGGGAATGAAGTAATTAAAATCAACAACTGATCCATACTAAACGTATTATTTAAAAGTTTTATGATTCTCAATCAATATACTATTATGAATGTTGCATTACAGAAGTACTTCTTTATAATTTGTGTATTTATTACATAAAATATACTTAAAAAACTTATAATAATATTAAACCAAGTTATATATTATGTAACCGGTGAAATTCACGCTACTTTTAGCTTTTAGCTTCCGCTTCCACTAATGGAAGTCTCACGTGTATCTAAGTGTGGTGCATCGTTAGCTTAACTCAAGGCATCAACAACATGTTATTATCTTAGTAACAACAAATCTTATTGTTTCTAGACAACATCACGATTCACCACACTCTGAACAACAAATCTTGTTGCTTCTAGACAACATCACGATTCACCACACTCTGAACAACAAATCTTGTTGCTTCTAGACAACATCACGATTCACCACACCCT
>KZ651163.1:710425-722435 GCA_001010745.2 Gerris buenoi | reverse complement strand
CTATGCGACCCACCGCTCACTTCTCTGACGCTCTGCCACCCACCGCTCATCACTCTGACACTCTGCGCACACCGCTCACTTCTCTGACGCTATGCGACCCACCGCTCACTTCTCTGACGCTCTGCCACCAACCGCACAGCGCTCTGCCCTCCACGGCTCACCGCTCTGACGCTTTGCCGCCAACCGCTCACCGCTCCGAGCCAAAGGTGAGGACAGGGTATGAAAATTAACTGCCAAGGCAAGTAATTTACCTAATTGACTGCCGAGATGAAGCGGAGGCAAAAAAAATGATTTCTTTGCCCCTTTGTTGAATACAATATTAAACCTACTAACGTTATTTAGAACTTTTTAGAAGTTCTACTATTTAGTCTAACTGTCGCTACAATGACAAGACCTTTTAAGTGAAATCTAATTCGTATATTTACAGAGAACTGACAATCAAGTATTTTCTTCTTGGGTTCTAGAAAGCGACTCTCCGGTTTTCTTTTTCCCAGTTGACATTTCAAAATAATTCGGTTACCGTGGTGCCGGTGTTTTTTCAAACAAATTAAACTAAATAAATTAAATCAATAAATCCGGCACCTGCGGTTCCGAACACTAACTATATAGATAACACAAACAAAAACAGATGTTATGATACGCACAGGCACTGTCATTTTCCTACCTAGGCAGGGAGTTTGTTCCCTTTTTCCTCCTGTTTTTAATATTTTATGACAAATTAGCGAAATAGTACTTTCCAGACTAAAACAGTTAAGTACCTAATGTTCAATTTTGCTACCGTGATTACATAAAATATTTACTTACTTTTGCTTACTCTGTTGTTTCTTTGCTAGATCACCTTCAATATCACTTAATACGCTAAAAGCGATCTTTGTGTATGCATTATAGTTATTTGTCTGCTAGATTACTTTTTTTCTACTCAAATTGTTCCCGGATTACTTTCCAAACCTGTTTCAGTATTAAGTTACCTTCTACGTATTTCGTATTTTAATGCTCTAAGCGGAAAATAAATTCTCTATTTTTCCAAAGTGATTCGATATCGAACTCTTATAATATGAACTTTGGGATTTAAAGTGAACAGAGGTAAAGTTTTAAAGAGTCAAAGTTGATCCTCGAGGGGCCTATGGAAGGCAGGACTGCGAACCAAGTGGTTGATGATTGGCTAATCCAACAGGTAAGCTTTGAAGGTGTGAGTCGAGTACAACAGGTTGCAATGACAGCTCCCTCTATATACAACCTGAGTACCACTATTTACACAGGCATTCCAGTCAACGCTCATAACTAGCCTTATCAAAACTCATATCTACATACTATCAGTGCTTCCATGAAAAACTTGCCTACACTTAGCAAACAAAATCCAACATCATTTTTAATAGGCCCCTCGTTAAAAACCCCCCAAGTCCCTTTAAAAAGGTAAATGTGTTATCCTATTTATGATACATTATGTTTTATAATCTTATATGCTTTATGATATCTTATAAATATTATACATTATGACTGTAATAAAATAATTAATTTAATTTTTATTCACAATGAATAATTTCAGTAAAATCTCGTTAGAACTGCTAACTTTGTATTGCAATATAAATTTGTAAATAGTTATTTCTGTCATCTATTATTTTAAGTAACAAAAAGTTAAATAATGCATAATTGGGTAATTATATTATATATCTTTAGAGGGGTATAATAACGTTTATGGACACAATAACTACTAATGGACGCCATATTTATTCCCTTAGAGAATGATCTTGTTGTACTTATGAGAACTTAATCTTCTTCCAGAACCTTTGGATGGGCATTTTGGACTAGTTGATATTCAATAATTGCATTGACTGCCTGCAAAAAAAATAGGGCAATACATAGGACCACTGAATTTTGAAAGATGTAATTTATTGGTTTTATTGTTTAAAACTCAAAAAACGTCATATATCTAAAATAGACTGCCAATGACTGTGGCACAGCCTTCCTCGTATCCTATAACGTAGGTTCTTTATTGATTTTATGCATTTGCAACCCATTGTTGTCTACTTTAATTAATTTATTTTCCCCCGATTTTTTTTAATGAGTCAAATATGCTTTGATTGTTCATGAATTAAAGTATCATTTAGCAAAAGTTAAGGAACATAGACAGTTGAAATTAATCTGGTACTATCAGCGATTCACTTTCGACAAACCATCCAAATTTCAAAGAAATCAGATGGTTACTACTGAAGATATAAGTTTAAAGAAATACGTGTTGAAGAGACCCAAATGGGCGCAAAGTGTTTATGGCACCAACAATGGACAAGTTATGATCTACCATACAAATTTCATTGAAATTGGAAGAGCAGTTTTTGAGATATGTTGGTTCAAAAAAATTTAGCGACAAAAAGACAGTCACGAAACTAAAAATGTTTCCTGATGTCTGAAACAGAATTCTGTCTTGGAATTTTTGAAATCGAAGACTTAAAATATTTTCGTTCTTCAGACTGATCACATAGCTTCCGTTACATTCGGTAAGCTCGGAAGCTTTTTTTTTTTTGCACAATGATGTAACACAAATTATTTCTATAAAACGTTATTATAATTTTTTGATTTATAAAATTATTATTTAAGTGACAGTAGGGTAAAAAAATGTAATTTTTTCGAGTAATCTTATCCAAATACTCAAGTGATAAATTAAAATGAAATTAATTTAATCCACTTAGACCTCCAACTCATTAAAATATAATAATAGAATAAGGACAGAGTCAAGTATAATTAAATAAAATAAACTTTAACTTAATTAAAAGTTGGAAAAAATAAAATTATGTTAAACCAATTAATAATGCAATATTCCTTTTTTCAAAAAGAGAAAAAGTAATCAAAAACTGAATAAAATGTAAAATAAAGGAGGTGAAAAAAAAAGAATTTATAGCCGATTGAATTTTATTAAAAAGCTTAAATAGAATTGGTGTGGTGGAATAGCGGCTCTGGATTTAGTGGATAGAATAATAAAAGTTGGTGTAATTTATTGTCTGGTGAGTTTTATTGTGGCAGCCTGTTCACTGAGAATTGCTTTCAGGCACTGTTTCCTTCTGCACCTGACATCCAATCAATTTGAAACTTTACTATTTATTTATTTAGTTTTCATTTTTAGATTTTTTTTTTTCCACTATATAGAATTATTTGTTTTATACTTTATTTAAAAAGAAGTAAGGCATGCTTCACGTAACGTGAAGCGATAATCGCCGGTTTCTGTACGACTTAGTTAAAATTATCAGGTGTAATAGTTGCATATTCTTTTCCTGTACTTCAAAACCTTTAAATTGATGTATAGCAGGCCGTGGTATGTAACAATTTTTTTTAGTCACCCGCCATATTGGCCGGGCCACCATATTGGAAATATTAAGTGTAGAAACTCCAAAATTGTTCCAGTTGTCTCAAACGCCGAGATGCATCTGTGTGCCAAATTTTATGTTTCTAGCTATAGTAGTTTATGAATTGAAACAAGCCAACGGACAGACGGACACACGGACAGACAGAACCGTTATATTAGGTTTCTTTTTTTACTTTGCACAGAAACCTAAAAGTTTCTTTTTCAAACTAATGGTGAATTATTTTGACTATATTGTCTAGCTGAACTATCTAAGTTATTGCTTGTGTTAGAAGGACTCTCTAAGATATTTTAATGTAAAAATAATCTTAATTTTAACGCAAAAGATTCGATTTGGTGACTGGGACGACACAGTGGAACATTTTAGCCAGTCTGCGAAAATTAATACACTTGATTGCACATTGTATTCCTTCTGTGAATGTTACACAAATTCACGATGTTTTGGAGGTATATATATTCACGATGTATTATAATATGTATATTAGGTTTTAGGTTTCTGTACAAAGTAAAAAAGAATCCTTATATAACGCCTCTGTCTGTCTGTCTGTCCGTTGGCTTGTTTCAATTCATAAACTACTATAGCTAGAAACATAAAATTTGGCACACAGGTACATCTCGGCATTTTAGACAACTGGACAAATTTTGGAGTTTTACACATAATATTTCCAAGATGGCGGCCCGGCCAATATAGCGGGTGACTAAAAAAAGTTTTTAGTTACCATGGCATGTTATACATCAATGTAAAGGTCTTAAAGTTTAGACATAGAATATGTGCAACAATTACACCTTACCTTTAAACTTAATCGTTCAGAAACCGGCGATTATCGCCTCACGTACTTACGTGAAGCGCCGCCTTACTTGTTTTCTTTATGCCCCTTGTAGTAGGTCAAGATTATGATGATACTTGTAGTAAAACATAACTTTTCCATTGTTACTAAGTCAAAACGAATAAACAATAGGACTTACATGTGGATGAGATTCGTGTGGTAATAAATGAAACGTTTATGTATGTTGTACAAAACACTTATGTAACGGGGGTTTAGAGGTTTAGTAAAACAAATGTGGGGGTTTAGTAGAAGGTTTAGTGGAGTAGTTTAGTAGACAGCAGATTAGCGTGGAAATAAAATAGTCAGCCAATTAGTGTGACACATAGCTTCCACGATTCCTATTATTGGACTAATGGTCACATCGGAATTAAAAGTGCGGTTTACCTACAATTCCGGGAATTCCACCAGCTTTCAGCTGATTCGTTAGATGTTAAAGAAGTTTGGACCGAATAAAATAACATTTCCTATTTATTTGTTGCTTTCAAGTATTAGTGTGAGTACTTGTATTTGATTCTTATTTCTGATAATTAAATTAAAATTAAGCAGCAAATTTTAAGAAGCTAAAAGTTTTAAAGAAAAAAATTAATTTAGTTTTAAAAGAGATAAAAATAACTGAAATCTTTAAAATACGAAATTAAGTTATAAATAGGATAATTAGAATTTATTTATTCGCACCGGGTGTCTTTTTTACAATTTAATATTCGAACTAGTTTTAGTATCCATTTAACTAGAAACAAACATGGTGTTACGCTTTTTAATTAAAATTTGATATTATAAATGAACTAAGTTTAATTCTTGAATTGTTTTTATAATAGAAATAGATACAGCTATAGTCAAAATTATGATTTATATAACATTAAAAGTTTCATTTTAAGTTTATTAAGTTAGGTAAGTTTTAGTATAATAAATAATTAAATATTTAAGTAAATCAAATATTATTTAATAAATATATTTTTGATAGTAGGAACATTTAATCGTTGTTAGCGAAGAGTTTTAAGAATATTTTAATCGGATTCAAAATAAAGATCTATAGGACAATAAAGCTGAGGAAAAGAAGTGTATTTTTATTTTATTTTATTTTTTTTGGGGGGCTTTTACACCTAAAGACGCAGGCCACTTAGGTGAACCATAGAAAAAACCCGGGTTAGGGACCGAAATCTTCTCACACTCGTGTGACCATATGGTCGTTAACCATGAATCCTCTCCTAGTTTTATTACAACCAAGAGTGCCATTTCCAGTCCGAAACCTGGTGGCGCCACTCTTTCGAGGAGCTTCCCATTTGTTTAAACAATGCTGGGTGGACACTGAATGGCGGGCCCGGTCCGGGAATCGAATCTAGAGCTGTGATCAGAAGCGGTCACCCATCCATCTTCTGACCCTGCTGGAGGCTGCTTTACTTGCCTTATCGCAAGGCGAGCGCTCTAGCCTCCAGCCAGGCCCCCCAAAGAAGTGTAAGTAAGAGCTCGAAAATCGTAATTTGGGTTGCATTGGCTACACCCTAAGGAAACAAGAAATTTCGATGGTGGAAGCCATTAAATCAAAGAATCAAAAAAAATCGGACGCGAGGGAGACCTGGAAACGTAAGACACGTGGGGAAATGGCGAAAAGTAAAGACGATTTAGAAGAGTAAGTAGTCAGGATTGAAGGAGTAATGTTAATTTGTTCACTCCGTATTGGATTATAGAGGATTAACTCCAACAAGAAGTGACAGAAAATAAGGAAGTTAATCCCTTAATCCCATACATTATAAATTAATAAATACTTAAGGTTACAACACCTCAATAACATGCAATTACCCTAAAGTTGAATCAATTATAAGAAGATTAATAATATCTAAATATACATTATCGTTTGTAATTTTGTACACATCAATTATAAAACTCATTCTTATCTAATAGAGGTCTATTAGGAGTTCATAAAGTAACATTTCAATTAATTTTTTCGTTTACAATTTGCACGTACATAAACTGCACGCATACTCTTTTATACTCTGCACTGCATGCAGTTTTTTTAAAATAAAAATATAAATGTGCCAAAATGAGCAAGCTTTCTTAATGTCTACTTTATATGCAGTTATTTGCATGCTTCGGCTTTAAGACCACTTTATCACTTTGGTAAGTATATAATTTAGAGTTAAGATTATAATCTAAGCTGCATGCAATTTTATTATCGTGGCATTTATCATGTAACTGAGATACATATATAACAATTCAATTAGCATAGTTAAACAAGAGAGCCAGCGTTACCGTGTGGGTTAAATTATCACGTCTGCTCGGACATCACTGGATCATGATCGGTAAAAGATCGTGGGTTCGATTCCTCGCCGTGACGCTCTGATTTATATGGCTCACTATTGATCGCGTCATACTCGCTTTGGTGGTACAATGTACAGAGGTATGATGAAGTGGCTGGAACTCTACGGGTATAGTAAAAGTTGGAACAAGTGGTTCGTCCAACCGGTCTAGTACTAGTACTAGGAACTTAGTACTTACTACTTAGGATATTTGAACAAGATAATATAGTCTGACGTGTAGTTCAATAACCAAAAAATGTCTTCACATAAAAATATAGTAATTACGATGATTATTATTAAAACAATTGAACGGGTTCGGCAGTTCTAATCCAGACTTCTTCAGATAATCTACAAACTAAGTAGTAAACCTAAATTTAAAAGTTACACAATAAGGTAGCAATCGATAGTAAAACAAGTAAAAGTAAAATTAAAACAATAATTTCAGAGTAATTGAAAATAAAAACTAAAAAAAAGAGAAAAATGGAATGCAAACTACCTGATGGTTAGAGAGTGACTTTAAAGTACAAGTGAAAATAAGGAGGATAGAAATTAAAATGAATTAGGTGTTCCGGCGATGACCGCGTCTCGAAGGGTGTATGTCTAGACGTTTCACTTCTAATGCTAGAAGCATATTCAGTTCACTGATCACAGTGTCCTTAGCTTAAGCTTAGTGTCCTTCCTTGGTTGAACTTGAATTTCAACCAGTCGCCACCGGAAGACCTAGAACTTATTGTATACTTTTAAGTTTAAGTATCTTAGTCCTTTGTAGCCTGAAGAAAACTGCATTGTAATAGCCGAAACCGGTCAATTGATTTACTTCCAATCATTTTTCAAGTCTATGTTTGGTTATTGAACAGTCGAGGATAGTCCAACGATTGAAATTTATAATAATTAATAATCATATTTGAATTAAAATAAAATTTTAACTTAACCAAGAGTGCAAATGAATTTGGATTGAAGAAAAAAAAAAATCATTGCAACAAGTTTGATATATGTATAAATACATTTAATTTTATTATTTTTATTTTTATATAGAAACTATTTTTTTGAAATTGTTACAAGTTTTAATATTTTTATTACTTTTGTAAAGAAGAACGTATGAATGATTTTCTACTTCATCATTTTTTTAATTTGAATAAAATTTTAAAAGAGGTATAAAATCATATTTCCATTCATTAAAATTACAGAATAGAATGAAAATTAGGTTTAGACTTTTATTTGGTTAGAGTGTAATGGAGCCGTCAGATAAATGTCTACAGGTAGCTTTTCATTTTTCCTACCCTCTATAAGGATAAAACTACCATCCATATTATGTTTTCAATATATTTCGCCTCGGGTCCCGTCGAGTCAAGGGATTTTTACCACTCGATAAAACCCAATTACCCCGACGAGCTCTCAAAAACATGAAAACACCCAAAAAACACCCACACGCAGAGATGAGCCTCGCAGGGGTAGGACCGTACACTGAGTCCGCGTGACGTCACAACCCCCACTCCTCACCCCCACTCCTCGACCCTTGGCTTATTAACGTAGCTCTCCTACCCTCACTGCCTCGCTGATTGGATGCTGAGATTAATTTCTGAAAGGGTCTGATTGGCTTTTTCCCTAGAGCCGTACCATCCTATTAGATTTTCACTTTTTTGACTCCTTTACCTAATTTTACCGTCTAGTTTCAACTCTCCACATGTATAGGTGTTATTTGAATAAATTAAAGAGCGATTAATGTTCCATTATGCGTATATAATTACGGATAATAAATCAGCTTTATAAGCAAAATCGTTTTGATGTGCTCGTATATTAATTTTTTTAAACCGATTCCCTCAATTCATTTTAATATCGCTGACGATATTTTCACGTTCTAAAATTTCTTAGTTGTTCCAATTTTCAAACTGATGGTAAACAAATTTGATCAAATTAAATTTAACCAATTTTTAAAATTTTGATACGGTAGGTCATAATTAGCAACATACATTTATTTACAGCAATTTTGCTTCCTAGCTTATCGAAAGTAGTGGAACCTAGTTCTGTAGTAGTAGTGGAAAGTAGTTCTGAACAACGCAATATTTTTAATGTCTCCTAATTAAAAAAATCCTAGACAGAAGTTCGTTTTAGACATCAGGGAGTATTTTGGGTCCCGTGACTGTCAATCGTTAAATTTTGCGAATCAACATTCTTTCCCTGATTTGAATGAAATGTGGATAATTTGTCGTAAGTAGCCTGCAGGTAGCCTCAGATTAATTAAACCTCCTGTGCATATTATAGATTACTTAAGTAATACTTTTATTCGTGTAAAGTAACGAAGCAATTATGGCACATTTTAAAAAAGGGGAATCAGATAAATAAATTAGACAAAGAACAAGTAGAAAATTAAGGGATTAACCGAAGGATAATGAAAAAAATTAATGTATAGTATAAGCATACAATATCAAGAATGAACTTGATTGTACTAATGTGCGTCGCGCGATTTACGAAATATACTACCTATGACTTACATACGATATTTTTTCAAAATCGGACGAGTAGTTTTTAAGATATGTGGTTTCACAGAAATGTTGAACGGTGGACTAATAGATCGACAGACATGGAACGAAAAATGACCCCTGATATCAGCACTGGATTTTAGCGTCGTAATTTTTGAATTCAGAGACAATAAACATTGTAAGCAAAAAAGGGGGAAAATGAAAATCGGCTTTTAAAAGCATAAAATCGATAAAGTACGTAATAGGATGCGAGGGTGCTTTGTGCTACACTAATTGGCAAACAATTTATAAATTTCCAAAAAAAAAAATCCCTGGAAGTTAATCGGTTTAGGAAAGATTGTTTTGTACTTTACTTCATTACTACTACTACTTCTAAAGTTTGAAACGCTGTTGGATAATTATTATGATTTTATAATATTAATAGCTCCACTACAGAGAGTGAAGTAGCTAACATATAAATAAATCGATTTTTAAGGCATTATTACAAAATAAAATCAGGGTATATTTGCTCAATAACTTATTTTATTCTGCATTCCTGAAAAGCATTTTATTAAACATGGACTATTAAAAATTTTGTGGGCTTGTAGTGTGCAGATAGGGACTGCTTTTGATTTAATTTAATTATTTTATTATAGTGTATTAGTGTATTTTAGTGTGTGAATTATTTTAATTGTTCTATTATAGTTAAAGTTGTCTATTAGTGTCTGTTTAGTAAGTAGGTCACCTGGTCAACTGAATTGCAAGCTGGCATCTTGCCCCTCTAGGCTTGCAGCTCAGCTGACCTGGGAATAGAGACAGAGTGGCCAGTCTGAGTCAAGAATTGGATCTAGCAAGATGTTCCTGTGCTTGGTACCTGTTCTCTCAGATCTGGCCGCTGGTGAGTGACAGTTCCCTTTTTACCTTAGGGGGTGGAGAGGAAGTTGCTATTTCTTTATAATTAAATGCTACACTGTAATTTATAATTAGATTTCAATACTTTCAATTAGTAATGTTAATAAGTAGTAAGTAGTATGTTAGTAAGTGATGTTATGTTCAAGTTCAATAAGTAATGTTAATAATGTTAAGGGGAATTGGTGAGGGCATTTGTAGGAATAGTTGTAATAATTTATAAATAATTAATTATTATTAGCAAAGTAATACCGTGTTTACACACTGCAATAGGCTAAACCATATGTGAGAGACACCAAGGGATGTGCCACGCAAGCGTGACACATAGGAACTGTTCCAACACCAGACAAACGTCACAAAGATGTTGGCTCGGCAAAGCGCCATGTCCTGCATCGTTTCGTCGCTACCGACTCATCAGGGGCCCGACGATACCCACCCAACTCTGGACCTATACCATATCAAGAAAATCATATATAGGACTTATCAGAGACGAGCGTGCTCTCATACCGCCATTCTTGCTTGGCTAGCATTCTTTATAACATGCATCAGAGAGACTTTATGCACTGAATATTTAAGGCATTAACATCGAGTGATGTCTAGGATGTTTTAAACATTATTTAAAAGGTACGGAACCCGAACAATTTGTATCTGACAGCATATTATTATTCGATGAGCTAAATATAATTTAAAGTTTAAAACTAGGTTAATTTCACGTATTATAATTTAAAGTCTGATTTTAAACCAAAAACCTTTTGAGAAAAAAACTAAAATACATTATAATGTCTAGGGAAACTAAAATCATAGTTTTATTAATGTACTAAATCATTAGGAGAGTTTTGAGCTGTTTTGGAATGATTCGCGTGCTTTGGTGCATGTGTTTGGCTCGCGTGCCTAGTGTAACTGCACGGACGCGGTTTTGCTGCTAGCAGGGCACCCCCTCTCTCACCTCGACCGAAATATCGCTTTAATGAAATTCCAACACTGCTTTCAAACTATAGAAAGGGGGAATTTAAACTTATTATCTAAGTTTATTATTATAATCAAGGAGAACCAAGTTTGAGTTTTTCTCCCCACCTCTACTAATTTATCGACCGCCATGTTTATTCATCGTTTCCTGCTTAGTTGAACAAATAAATTATAAAATTAAACTGGGAAAAACCGGTTCCAATTTTACCATATTGTCTACTATATTTGAGTTATTGTTTCATTTTATTCTCTGCTTTGAATATCTGGTTAAGTTGCAATTGTTTCTATGCATCGTCACAACATCGATATCGTAATATCGTTTGCTGTATATAATATATACATATTATCTTATTGTTGTTATTGATATTATCTTTTATGTTTTAGATCTGACACGTGCCAGTGTTGGGTGCGCGTGGAAGCAATCACATTACCAATAAATTACCAATTTTAGTTAGAAAATCTGAATCATTTAAAGCGCAGGACCAAAAGGTTGCGCTGTGTATGAGTAAGGTATATAGGTACAATAATATTATATTGTTAATGCGTACAGTGTGACCCAGGATTGACGCATTAATAGGTGAAAAATACTAAAATGTATTGAGTTGAAATTACATTATTTGGGGTTCAGCACTGCTTGAATAGACGTTTATTTATGTCATAATTTTAGGTTCGCAAACTCAATTATATCTTGGAATAAACTTTTTTCAAACTAGTAAGCTGCGTTTTTTCCCATATTATTCTAATTTCTTGCAATTATTATCTACATTTCTTAACAGTTGAACGAAAGTAAACCAAAACTTTTTCTTAACTTGAATAATTTATTTAATTGTGTTTTAGACCTCTACCTAATAATATTTTTTAATATCTTCAACAATTTAAAACAATGGTAAAAGTGCAAATACATCGAAGTATATATTTAGAGCAGAATATAGGCGGAGGGTTTTAAAATGAGAATAAGCACTTTATTAGTGAGAATAATTACAAGATAAAAAGAACTTTTTATATACTACGTTTTTTTAATTCAATTAATTTATTTCTTTGTTTACTTGGTTTACTTATTCTTTTTCGCTGTCATTCAATGTTTACCTCTTAATAAAAAATCTTAAATTTGAAATCTGTCAAAATGAAGGATTGTAAATATTTGGGATATGACAAAACAAATAAAATAACGTGCGGATTTTTTCCGAACTAACTTTCCAT
>KZ651163.1:674611-690936 GCA_001010745.2 Gerris buenoi | reverse complement strand
GAAATATAAAAAAAACCTGATGAAATTCCAATAATTAGTTTAAAAGTTATAAGCGAATATAATTATTTATTATTCCAATAATTTTTATGACGTCAAAGTTTGTTTACATCTGTCAAAATACAGCCAATCTTAAAATATTAAAATAAAATATAGGTATTAAAAATAAGTTTTTTCTGAAAGAATGATAATAAATCAGTTAGTTCAGAACGGGCACCTTCCCAAGTACTGACCACGACCAATGCTGCTTCCTCCTGGTGCGAAGCAGCAGGAGTAGGAGTATGAGCCACTTTAATGGCCTCTGAAGTGAGAACTTTTCCTTTTCCCGAGGTACCACGTACCCGATTTTTTTGTTTTTGTTTTTTTTTTCATTTAAGATTAAAATCATATAGATATTCAGAGTCTTCTAAACAGCTCACGCAAATAAAATTTTATAACCCGTTATTTTGTATTTTATTTTAGTTTTTCCCTTTTCACTTACGAGCGTACCGAAGGTAAGCTAGATCGTTCAGAAGAACTACATTTGTTGGTCTCCAAGTTCAAAAATTCATTTACAGAAATCGATAATAATGAAATTCAGATTTAACTCTGCTAGGTACAAACAGTTAGTTACTTTAAATTTTTTCTCTTTTGATCAGTGTGATTTTATAATTTATATATTTAATAAAAAATGTAAGGTACATCGTTCCTACCGGGTGTCCCGCGACACCACATGTAATTTTTTTTTTTTTTAATTATTCAAACTATCCAAATGCATTAGATGCGTACTTTTAAAGATATGACGTGTTATTAAAATAAACAGGTCAATGAGGAAGAGAAACCAATAGGCGCAAAACATTGAAACATATATGGAACCTACAATAGCGTAATTATGACCAACCATCCAAATTTCATCAAAATTAGACGAGAAGTTTTTATGACTTGAAAGACGTGTCGGTTTACAAAAATTGAACAACATACAGACAGAAGGCAGACAATGGTCCAAATATGTACCCTGAAGGCACAAACAGATTTCTATTGAAATTTGAGACATAAAAAATGTCCCTTCTTCAAATAGCTACAGTTACATTCGGTAAGCATGGAAGCGACAAATCAGAGCCTAGTATTAAAAAAGAATTTGACAAACGATTTAATTGTTTACCATTTTACCTTAACAGTATTAATTTAACAAAGGTATCTATATGATCACCAGTGTTTGTACACATTTATTTACATCCAAAGTATAAATAGAAATAAATTAACTTTATTTGCGTCGTTATTTTATCACGAGAACATGTTTGGAAACCTCGGGTTTTCACTACCACAAAAAATTTCCCTTTTTTTTAAGGAGGTCTTATTATAAAAGAAAACAAAAAAAAAACTTTTCATTTTATTTTATTCAAGGGGGGGATTGAGAATTGAGAAGGTTGACGTTTAAAGCTAGATAGAGGGAAACAATAACAGAAAAAAATAAAAGAATAAAAGATTATAACAAAAGAGGCTTTTTTAGGAGTGTGGGAGGGGGAATAATGACTTTTTGTTAAAGCCCCCCTCCAAAAAAAAAATTCTGTGAAAGCGTAATACTATATGGCCCTGGTCTGGAGGGATGGGGGATTCATCTTTTTCTTCTTTCCTATACTACGCCCCCTTCCCTCCTCCCAATTAACAATGGATCTGACTTTGAGAGGGGGAGGGGGGAAGAGGGGTTGGAAGAAAAATACAATAGGGAGGTGGAGAGAAAAACATGGGAACTGTGTAGACAACGGAGTACCATCAATCACTAAAAATGTAACTCGGTGTAGATACAATGTATCATAGGTATGGATCGAATTTAGACGTATACGAATCTATGTACATACATTTTAACTATAGTCAATCTCATAACTCTACAATGTAGAATATATTTATATAAATTTGGTTCCTGTCATATCGTTAATGTTATAGTGGTATAATTTGTCAGTAATTTGGAAGGGATTATGCAGAATTTGAAAGGATAACGTTTAGCTAAGAACTTATTAATATTAATTTTCGATTTTCATAAGTAGTCATTTCGTTAATGTATTTGTAATAACCTTTACTTGATTTCCAAATTTTGAAACTTTGAGGAATCAACAAAGATTTACCACCAAAATTTCATTGAAATTGGAAAAGTAGTTTTTAAAATTCGAAAAAAACAGACAGATAGACGCTGGACTAAAAATTTTCCCTGATGGCTGAAACAAATTTCTCTCTCTTGGAATTTTTGAAATTGGAGACGTTGAACAGATTTTGTTCTTCGGAACAATCATATAGCTTCTGGGTACAGAAAATGGTAAGTAGTCCAGAATTTTACATTTTACCCCTCGGTAAATAAGTAGCTTCTAATGTGAAGGGTACTAATTAGTTTTGGGTGCATATTATAAGGTTCATGCAGTTCTCAAAAAACTAACCCCGTCTTATCCATTATTTAAATACCTAGTAAAAGCCCTCTATTTAGCAGGCGTAGGCCCTAGGCCCTTCAAGGGCAGATACACCCCGGAATTAAAGTTTGCGTTAGAATTTTACACTTAATTGCAAATTAAAATACCTTAATAGGTCCCTTTATTTTATTATTTTTTTTTTACTATGATTTAATTCTTGATAAAAATTACATCTATACGTATAGAATATTTACACAAAAGGAAGGTATTGTGATGCCGCAATAATCAATATTGTGATAGATTTGATTGGTTTACACATTTTTAAGTTCCCTGATTGTAAAAAAGTGGTTTAATATACACCAATTTAAATTTAGATGGTCGTTAGTAGCCATGTGTTAGTACATTTGCTTATCACCCGGTTGGTTTGCGTGGCTCTATCATTAAAGCGAGCATATAGCAATATACATGCAATCAATGTTCACTAACATTCCACTCAATGATGTGATCTCGCAGTACCATATACTTAAATAAAATGCAAAAATTCCTGTTTAGAATGTCGTAAGTTTTGTTGAAATAATAATATTTGCTTTCAACTTATAAAGACAATTAAATGGTTTACCAATGGGAGGAAGACTGCCTGTAAATATGAGCGGTATATATATAAATCACCTTTCAACCACATTGGTTAATGAATCAAAGGTAAAACCGAAAGTTTTTAAAAAGTATCTAGATGGTTGTTTTTTTAATATTAAAAGAAAATGACATAGAATTATTGCTCGTGGAATTAAATAGTTTTTTAAAAAAATATTCAGCTTGCAGTAGAAAGAGGAGTAGACTGGTTAGAATTCTTGGATTTAAAAATTAAAAAAATCAGCAAATAACTTGATTTCTACAAAATGGTTAGAGAAGGAAATTAAAGGAAATAGGTCTTTAAATTATACATCACAGCACCCATACCAACAGAAAGTTAACACTGTCAAAAACTTAATACATACAGCAATTAAACTTACTCATAAACTGTCAAAACTATAATCTATATAAATTATTTAAAACATTTTAATCTAATAAGGAAATTATAGTTTAGTAGAATGAACTATTATCTTGAAATAGAGACAAATAGAAATCAACAAAATATAAATAAAAATTTAATTTACAAAATGCTTGCTTACGCTCACTTTAGTAAAACTGATATAAAGATTGTTTATTGTTTGTAAATTAATATTTAGCATGGTAAAATTTAATTTACAAAATTAAGAAGTGATAGTCGCAGGGGTGTGCGTTGAGCGGCTTAGAGAGGTATGGATATTGCAAGGATGAAGTATTGGATATAAGAAGGCTGAAGGCTGAAGGCTTACACCTGGGTTAGATTAGATACTTTCTATGCTTCCTTCATCCTCTCCGGTTATTCCTTTCAACAGCATTGCGCNAAAATCAGCAAATAACTTGATTCCTACAAAATAGTTAGAGAAGGAAATTAAAGGAAATAGTTCTTTAAATTATACATCACAGCACCCATACCAACAGAAAGTTAACACTGTCAAAAACTTAATACATACAGCAATTAAACTTACTCATAAACTGTCAAAACTATAATCTATATAAATTATTTAAAACATTTTAATCTAATAAGGAAATTATAGTTTAGTAGAATGAACTATTATCTTGAAATAGAGACAAATAGAAATCAACAAAATATAAATAAAAATTTAATTTACAAAATGCTTGCTTACGCTCACTTTAGTAAAACTGATATAAAGATTGTTTATTGTTTGTAAATTAATATTTAGCATGGTAAAATTTAATTTACAAAATTAAGAAGTGATAGTCGCAGGGGTGTGCGTTGAGCGGCTTAGAGAGGTATGGATATTGCAAGGATGAAGTATTGGATATAAGAAGGCTGAAGGCTGAAGGCTTACACCTGGGTTAGATTAGATACTTTCTATGCTTCCTTCATCCTCTCCGGTTATTCCTTTCAACAGCATTGCGCTGCCTTAAACTGCTCAATCCTTTAATAGCCTATCATCACCACCCTTTACCTCTTAATTTTGTAATACGTACTCCTGGTTTTAATTATGTAATATACCAGGTTACAAATTACACCACAATGGGGAGATAAAACACAAAATATTTTTATAATTAATTAATTCTAATTTCATCTATAAGCATAATTAAGCATTAATAAAATTAATGAAATTCAGTTAAACTATGGGGGATACAAAAACAACTATTCACATTTCTAGTACTTACTATACCAATAGTAGGTAACTTCTTTACAGTATTATAATGATTAGTTTTAATAAATTAGCAGATTTTTTCCTTTTAGTTATAAATCAGTTCAGAATTTTTGGGGGATAGCACCCCAAATTTGGAGCTAAAATTCATTTCTTGATTTCATCTAAGGGTATGATTTTTCCGGACATCAAAATTCATCGGAATGATCCGATCCTAAACTACGGGTCCATGCATCAACCAATGAAACTTCTAAAATATCTAATTTTCTCTCTTCTTCTCGGACTGAGGGGACCCCAAAAATGTAAATCCATTTAAATTTCAACAGAAAATTTTCGCGCCATCAAAACTTTTTAACATAAGACAGTAACATAAGACTAAGGTGAATAATGCAATTATTTTAAGGAATAAATAGTGGTATAAGTTGGTTAAACATGAAAAACCAAAGATGTGTTATTGATCTTTAGTTTATTAAGTTAATAACCTACAAACCTGTCGTTAACATTAATCATTATTAATATATTTTCTATATTTAGGGTGCATTAATATCGATGAAATTTGGCCTCCACGTTCAGAAAAATAATACCCTAAGGTGATATCTATAAACGAATTTATCTCCGAATTTGGGAGGGGGTTATATTCTTAAAAAACTCTGCATAGACATGTAATAGTTATTTATGTAACTAGGCAGCAAAATGGAATTTTACTGACGAGTGATTAGATTAGTCTCCGAGCCGAAGGCGAGGATAGGCTATGATAATTAACTGCCGAGGCGAAGCCGAGGCAGGTAATTTACCTATTTGACTGCCGAGGCGAAGCCGAGGCAGGCAATGAATAAACGAGGCAGAAATGTTTCCTTTGCTGCCTTGTTGCATACAATATTTTATCTACTTGCGGAAGAAAAATGAAACTGCTAAAATGTTATCTTTATTAATATAACATAGCTAATAGTTAATAACTATATGTCATATTAATAAAGATAATAAATGTATTAACTAAAATTAATGTTCAAATAAGAAACTTGGGAATAATAACAATAAGTAAAAAGCAAACTGAATCTATAACAACAAAATACAAAACACACGTTTATAGCACACATCACTTCTGAATGAATAATGCACGCAATATAATATATTTATTTATATTTTTACTAACAAATTACTAAAAGAATTAAAAATATCTTCGATTGCTTAAAAGAAATGAAATAACTAGGATAAATCAAGAAAAGTAGCTAGTCTAATCTAGAATGACTTCAATAATAATAATAATAGATGTTGGATGTTTACATGACGCAGCAGTGTGGCCAATGACTCCGCTATTCTTTTAATTAAAGATCTACTCTTCATTATTTAAATACTCATTATATAAACACTTTTTTACTCTTCTCTTCTCGAATTAATGTCATCTTTATCAAAAGAAAAATACGAACTTACATACAGGAAGTTTATTATTACTTTTCCTCACTACATATAGTAGGAAAAGTTTTTTTCCTTATTTATTATAAAAATCTAACAATCGTAGATAATGTACGGTACGTAACTTGTGCGAAAACGGCATTTTGCATTACTCGTGGTGTTTTACTACCCTCGCTATCGCTCGCATGCAAAATGCTAGTTTCCGTACTCGACGCGTAATGTACTATTACATACAATATAACACTTAGATATTATAAAACAAAAATAATTCTTTTATACATTTAAATTAGAAGATTTGACGCAACACAATTAAGGAGTACGGAAGAACTCCACTATTAATGTATTAAAAACAGTTGCAACAAATGCGGAAATTTCCTGATTGAATTAAATCTTTGGCTGATAAGTAAAGATATACAGTCACTGAGCATCCAAAAGCTAAACAAAGAATTAAGAAACAGTTGTTTTAATCAATTACTTTGCTATCCCAATACAGACTTCATTTAAACAATGCAATTAGAGTAATTTAATTTAATAGAGTCAATTAATTTACATTTTATACTGTAATTTAAAAAAAAAAATAAACTGACATTATGCATGAGTAGGTTGGTACAATATCACGTAATACCTAACTATTAGTTTGAATTATTTTCAAAGTCTAAAAAAAGTTTACAAAAAAATTTATTTTAAATATTATATTTTCTACAACTATTACGAATATCTTAAACGTCTGAATATTCAAATCCCTCAATTTTTTTTTATTTCTGTCATTCGTTTTAATTGTCTACCTTCAATATATTTAAATTAAGAAGCAACGACAAAAAAAAAAGAAAGCAAAAAAAGAATTTTAATTTATAATTCTCATGAATATTCCTTCCGACTACGTCACCGGAGAGAAAGAATAATTAAATAAAAAGAGTATAAAAAATTCTTTGTGAATAATAATTGAGTAGGAATTGAAAGAAAAAAAGAAAAATGTTGATAAAGAAAACAATACTTCTTTATTTTTTCAAATTTATTTTTTTATATAAATTTATCTGTAAAAATTATTCCTGTTTTTAAATGTATAAATGTTTATACAAGCTTTTTTTTAGATTAAAATGAATGTATGGAAAAAAATGAACACGTAACACAAATATTTTATTTTAAGCTGAATATTCTAAAAATGAATGTTTAATTTTTTTTTTTATTGTTCTTACACGATGATTGAGTGGTTGAAAAAGAGATGTGAGAAGTATTCGTACATTGTCAAAACGTTTAACTTTTTCACTCAATACTTTGTTGACGGACAAAATAAAAATATTGGGAGTAAATCCGACTGTAATGGGCAAACAGACTAAAAATAAACCTACAACATCAAGAGGTTCTTATTTCGAAGGTTTGGTTTTTTGTGTTCCAATTCGTTGAACTGATATTGACTTGAAAAAAGTGAAATTGTTCGACGAACTTATTTTTATCAATTGATATTTTTGTTATGAGCCTTTTTATTTTCAAATCAATAACTTCGTTGTTTAGTTCCCTTCTCGTATCTGGTTCATTAATTTTTCTGGAAACTCATAATTCGTCTAATTGGTTGCAATAAGTGTGAATTGTAAATAATGTTGGAAATATAACAACTTGTTTGTTTGTTTATTGAATATTAGATGTTTCTGGTTTATTTCACTATGATTATAATTATGTTGAACGATGCCAATGACATTCAGAACAATTGAAAAATACGTGTGGTGTCGCGGGACACCCGGTAGGAACGAAGTTCCTTACATTTTTTCAATTAATATAAACTAGGGGGCTCTGCCCCCTACTCGCTTCGCTCATCAATCCCCGAAAAGACGTGGTAGTGGCCGACGTGGTGTAAGAAGGGAAGTAGTATAGTTATGGAATATGTGAAGGGAAGTAGGATAGTGGCTATGGTGTAGTGGGGATGGACACAACTACCATCTACTTTCCTTTTCTCGTTGACATTTTAATATACCTACTCTCTGTTCCACCTTACAGGCTTTCCTCTTCTCGGACGAATATAATACCACCCTCACTCTGTCTACACAGTTAGTACTATGTCACTCTCTAGCTCCCTCTTTAACCCCCGGACTCAACTCTTTTTAGGGGGTATCTCCTACAGCACTCTACTCTCAGTTAAGTATGTCACTCTCACTGGACTCGTTTGTTTACATAACTTTTTGAATAATATAGATAGATTATATAATCGCACTGCTAAGTACGTATACGTTGCTAACTACTCATATACGACGAAGTTAGAAAAGAGACATAATTTAAAGTAACTAACTGTTTGCACCTAGCCGAGTTAAGGCAAAAGAAAAGCATTATTTGTATCATTAAAGCAAGCGTCTTACAATAAATATTTATTAAATATTGGGAAAAAGTTGATATGTTTATAGTTAATGAGTATGTTTATAGTTGGTAGAAAATAGGAATTTTTTCTTATACTAATTTAAAATATTGTAAAATATATCTCTTCCCTACTAAAAAACGTATGCTTGTATCATGTTGAAATTTTACATGCCTGTTTTAATTTTTGTACTATAGACGATGTGTATGAAGATTTGAAGATGTATTAAAATCGTTACAATAGAACTTAAGATATCGGTAAAAACGTTATTTTCTTTATTTTAAACATTAAGGTCNGTTTGTACCTAGCGGAGTTAAGGCAAAATTAAAAGAATATAATTATTTGTATCATTAAAGCAAGCGTCTTACAATAAATATGTGTATTCAACAATGGGAAAAAAATAATCATAAAGAGTTTATAGTTAAAGAGTATGTTTGTAGTTAGAGTATGTTGTAGTGGCAGGAAATAGGACTGTTTTTTGTTTTCTACCCAACCGGCCTACTAATTTAAATTATTATAAAATATATCTCATCAGTACTAAAAAATAACTGCTTTAGGTAAAATTCAAAGACTACTTAGGTCCGCTTTAAAAAAAATTAGTTGTCTTTATCACTTCATAGCATTAGTTGGTGTTCGATTTAAAAAATAACAAAGTTGTTTGTCTCATTAAATAGATGAAGTTGGATTTTTTTCCAGTCCTAAAATTCGAATTTTAAATTTGAAACTTACGTTTACGCGAGCATTGCGCGTGAACGCTTTGGCGGATATCGCTGTCAAACGAACTCAGCCTGGCCATTGGTAAAATGAACATGTGTACCAAATTTCAACCAACTCGGTCATCTTTTACTCTAGTTATCGTTATCGGTATATTTCGTGACGGTGGTTTTGTGACGGTGATTTAGTAACGGTGATATAGTGACGGTCGTTTTTTGAATTCACTCCTTGGCTTTAAAACGTGCCATAAGGAACTTTGTTCTAACAATAAAAATCGGAAAACCTCTCCTCAATATGAATATTAATTCTACAAAACTAGTTTTCGGCCTCTCGGTTATAATATGAGAGACGAGTTTCTTTGTCTCTCATGTGACTCAACGTTGGGTTTTTTTCCTTACCGTTAACCGGTACTGATGATGGACGAGAGGCCGAAAACTAGTTTTGTAGAATATAGGTACATTCATTTTGTCGAGAACCTTTTCGTTTTTTAATATAAAATTGATATCAATTCTACTTGACATTTAGAACCTTACTCATACCTTACTCCCAGAAACTTTTTGATTTATTTACTTATTTCATTAGATTCGCTGAGTTTAGTTTAGTTTAGCCAACGCCCGTCCTTGTCATCTCTGTCATTTGACGCCTTGCTTGCCAATAGGCCTCCACGATTTATTTTCAGGTGAGGTGTTGGTCGGCGGGAGTGGAAGCGCAGAACATTCCAGGAGGAATATCCCTCCTGAGATGTTCCTCCTGATTAGATTCGTATTTAACTACATTTTAGAATTTTTTAAAATAAAAATAGTCGGAACCGTTTTCGAGATATAATATTTTGACATTTTCATGTATTGACTTTGGCACATTAACTCGAAAAGCGTAACAAAAAAACGACACCAAAAAGCGTTACCATAAAGCGACACCAAATGCTTTCATACGAGTCTTGCAGACTTTTTTTTTATATACGTTTTGTTTCGAGTTTTTTTGGGGGTTCCTGGAGCCTCAAAATTTGGAGCAAAAATTCATTTCTCGATTTTTTCTTGGTTGTTCTGAACATATATGCCAAATTTCGTCAAAATCGACCCAATAGTTTAAGCTTTACGCGTCTGTACAGAACAGACTAGATTTTTAAAAACTACCTTTTTGGACTCAGAGGAACTCAAAACGTGTAAATCCATTAACATCGAATTTTCGCACTATCACACTACTTTCTCTTTATATGAGAAAGTAAACATAATATATTTTAAATATAAGCAGTGTAAACAGTAATATGAAGAAATTTACTTTTATGCTTTGACGATAACATTACTTAAAAAAATTTGTTATTAAATTGCATGTTGACAATAGTATTTTCAATAATATTATTGACAATACTATTGATCGTGTGCGGGCCGTTTAAAAGACTGGAAATCATAAAGGAGTGTGAAGCCAGTAAAAGTTATATGGAGTACGTCAAGCCTGCATTGTTATATATTTATTAGTCTATTTAGATATTAATGACATTAAAATCTAGTTAGTGTATTGACAATCAACCTGTGGGCGGACTTCCCGGAGCACATAATATGCAAATCCCACCAGGGGGGAGGTTTATTAGCTTTAATGATCAATTAGCAAACGCCTATATAAATCAATAATATTCCACTGGAAGTTATAACGTCCTATCATTATTTCCCTTTATTTCACATTGTTAATTAATAATTTATTTTACATTGGTTTCACTGAAACTTTAGAGAGAGGAAAAATTGATTATTCTAGTACATCGTTTCTTTTTCAATTTCTTTATAAATTGATATTCAAATGATAATAAATACGTAGTTCAGTTCAAACTTTACACATTAATTTTAATATTTGTGTAATGTCTTTTAAGGATTTTGTCAATCGCATCCCTCACAAAACCTCGATGAAAACTAGCAAAGTTCCAGACTTCCTACTACAATAAAGTCCGCCAATAAAAGTAGAGATATCTACATTGTGGTTAAGTCTGCTCTTTTTTTAGTTCATAACTTTACTTCACTCCTCTTTTTATTACCAAGACTGTTCTTTTATTAGTTCATGGCCTTACTTCACTCTTCTTTTTATTAGCAAGACTGTTCTTTTATTAGTTTATAACCTTACTTCACTCCTCTTTTTATTAGCAAATTGCTCTTTTATGTTCATGACCTTACTTCACTCCTCATTTTATAAGCAATACCTACTGCTCTTTTATTCGTTCATAACCTTACTTCACACCTCTTTTTACTTGCAAGACTGCTCTTTTATTAGTTCATAACCTTACTTCATCCTCATATTATAAGCAAGACTGCTCTTTTATTAGTTCATAACCTTACTTCACTCCTCTATTTATTAGGAAGACTGCTCTTTTATTAGTTCATAACCTTACTTAACTCCTCTTTTTATTAGCAAGTCTGCTCTTTTATTAGTTCATAACCTTACTTCACTCCTCTTTTACTAGCAAGACTGCTCTTTTTATTAGTTCATAACCTTACTTCACTCCTCTTTTACTAGCAAGACTGCTCTTTTTTTAGTTCATAACTTTACTTCATTCCTCTTTTTATTAGCAAGTCTGCTCTTTTACTAGTTCATAACATAACGTCACTCCTCTTTTAATTAGAAAGACTGCTCTTTTATTTTTATTGCTTAACACTTAGCCACTTTCTGAATGAATAATAAACTAAACTTGGCTGCAATGTAGATATCACTACTTTGATTGGCTGACTTTTTTTGGAGGGGGTCGGGAACTTTTTCTGTTCTTTTGAATTTTCTTACTCACATGTTTTATGCCTCATTTAGAAACTATTAAAATGCTAAGTACTAAAAATCTAAGAGCAGACTTGCTCGCATGAAAATGGGAGTAAAGTAGGGTTATAGACTAATAAAAGAGCAGACTTGGACACCAGCGCCGAATTTAGTCGTAGGCGGTCGCCTAGTACAAGGTAGAATATCCCACTACAGAGGCCTGCACCACAAAGGTAGAAGACTTTATTTTTCGGTTTTCAAATGTTTTTGTAACCTTCGTTAAGCTCGGAAGTAAAACCTACTTATGTATTTATGGAGGACGTGAAGTAGCATATGAAAATCTTCATCTTGTTTCATGAATTTGCGATTATTTCACTTCGATTTACGCTACTCACAAAATGCTATTGGGAGAAAAGTTAACTTGAGTCAATGCCTACCCAATACTATTATTACGCTATCAAACTTGTCTTTAAGGTTCAAATATTCACTTAGTCCAGTCGCTAAAGGATAAATTGTGATACTAAAACGAAATATTTTTNCCCCTATATTTGGTCGTAGCAAAAAACAGAGGGGCCCACTCCACATTTTCTGCCTAGGGGGGCACTCAAAATCCGGCCCTGTTGTACACAATGTAGATATAAATACGAGTACATTGATAGGCTAACTTTTATGGAAGGGAGTCTGCAACTTGGCACTTATTTCAAGGTTAGGTTTTTATTGGGGATATCATTCCTTTTTTGCTGGCTTCAGCAATGTGGGCGATAACTTGTTTTTTTAAGAGACACTCGAGGGAGCAAGGCCACTGTATTTTGCATGTGCCAAATTTTTTAAAAATGAACAAATAACACAGTCTTGAAGTACAAATCAAGGCGTTTTAAATAATATACACCACAATAACAAATTTGCTACCGTCAAGTACAAAAAGAAACCTTATATAACGGCTCTGTCTGTCTGTCTGTCTGTCCGTTGGCTTGTTTCAATTCAAAAACTACTATAGCTAGAAACATAAAATTTGGCACACAGGTGCATCTCGGCATTTGAGACGAACTGGACACATTTTAGAGTTTTTACACTTAATATTTCCAAGATGGCGTCCCGGCCAATATGGCGGGTAACTAAAAAAAAGTTTTTAATAAGCATGGCATATTAAATTAATAAATAGATGGAAGGGATTACTGTGAAAGGAGTCCTATAGTTTAGTGCCACATTTAAATAAAGAGTTCATTGAGCAGCAGTAAGCTCAAAGATTTTCTAACAATAACAGGTTTGAGTACCTAGGAAACTCCGAGTTGATTTAGTCCTTTATAAACGATTTCATGGTCTGAGATTAAAGTAATCGTAAAGCAAAATTGAAATTGACCAAATTGCTGAGGTTTAGGATAATTGATTTCTTAAAAAAGAACCAAAAATATAGTTTATCTCAAATATTCTACTGGAGGACTGACTTTGAATTACATTCGAATTTTGCATACATGTGCAAAAAAAAATCATACCCAATTATTTATTTATTTTTTGTGGCTTCAAATTTTCTTCTATGAAAAATCATTATTTATCGAAAAGGGTTTTGACAATTTGATTGAACAAAAAATCTTAAATGAAGTCTATTTTAAAATGAATACAACAATATAATAAGCTATTTTCTTAGGAAAATCTAGTTTGCGAGATATTGATGAATAATAATTCTGATTTTGTTAAATACCGAATGCAATAAGTTTTATGGGATCTGGAGGATTATATGAAAAAGTTAGACTGAGTTTTAGAACGATATTTTTGGAACAAAGTTCCTTATGGCACGTTCTGGAGCCCGGGAGTGAATCTGAAAAAAAAAACGACCAAAATCACCGTCATGAAATCACCGTCACGCCAAATCCGTAACGAAATCTATAGATGACGATAACTTGAGAAAAAGATCACCGAGGTAGATAAAATTTGGTACATATGTTCATTTTACAAGCGCCCAGGCTGAGATCGTCGGAAAACGTTATCCGCCCAAGCGTTCACGCGCAACGCTCGCGTAAACGTAAGCTTTAAAAGACGGGAAAAAGTGTTATTAAGGAAGCCTGCTACTTGACTTGATTCGATTATTTTTTGTATATATGTCCAAAATGACAATGAAATAGTTATTTATGCACCTAGGGAGTAAAGTAAGCCATTATTCCCTGAGCGAAAAAGTTGATTCTTGAGGCGAAGCCGAAGGAATCATGTCCCAAAATCCCGAGGNAGTTCATAACCTTACTTAACTCCTCTTTTTATTAGCAAGTCTGCTCTTTTATTAGTTCATAACCTTACTTCACTCCTCTTTTACTAGCAAGACTGCTCTTTTTATTAGTTCATAACCTTACTTCACTCCTCTTTTACTAGCAAGACTGCTCTTTTTTTAGTTCATAACTTTACTTCATTCCTCTTTTTATTAGCAAGTCTGCTCTTTTACTAGTTCATAACATAACGTCACTCCTCTTTTAATTAGAAAGACTGCTCTTTTATTTTTATTGCTTAACACTTAGCCACTTTCTGAATGAATAATAAACTAAACTTGGCTGCAATGTAGATATCACTACTTTGATTGGCTGACTTTTTTTGGAGGGGGTCGGGAACTTTTTCTGTTCTTTTGAATTTTCTTACTCACATGTTTTATGCCTCATTTAGAAACTATTAAAATGCTAAGTACTAAAAATCTAAGAGCAGACTTGCTCGCATGAAAATGGGAGTAAAGTAGGGTTATAGACTAATAAAAGAGCAGACTTGGACACCAGCGCCGAATTTAGTCGTAGGCGGTCGCCTAGTACAAGGTAGAATATCCCACTACAGAGGCCTGCACCACAAAGGTAGAAGACTTTATTTTTCGGTTTTCAAATGTTTTTGTAACCTTCGTTAAGCTCGGAAGTAAAACCTACTTATGTATTTATAGAGGACGTGAAGTAGCATATGAAAATCTTCATCTTGTTTCATGAATTTGCGATTATTTCACTTCGATTTACGCTACTCACAAAATGCTATTGGGAGAAAAGTTAACTTGAGTCAATGCCTACCCAATACTATTATTACGCTATCAAACTTGTCTTTAAGGTTCAAATATTCACTTAGTCCAGTCGCTAAAGGATAAATTGTGATACTAAAACGAAATATTTTTATATTTGTCAAATGTGTTTATGGTTGTTTGAAAATAATTTTATTACTTGTTCTAAAGAAAACTGTGGCAGCCATCTTGGAAAATTGGTCCAACGTTTTTTTTTTTTTTTTTTTTTTTTTGACAACTGTCTATAAAACAATTTACCAAAAAAACAATTTTATGGTCAATTTAAGATCTGGCAATTGTCTACAATAATAGAACAATATGAATTTCTTTATAAATTTAATACTTTTCGAGAACTGTCTATACACACAGACAGAGCAATTCTAGCTTATTCTAGATTACAGCTTGTCTTAAACGTTCTGTAAGGCAAGATTATCGCAACGAAAGCCTCGTCATTCCTGAGTTAAGCTGCAATACCCTTAATTTAGGTATGAATAGCTTCTTTGGCAAACCTAATACATATTTTTGTAGATATTTGTAAAAATGCGAAAAATAAGACCTATATTCCAAGATGCTTCCCTCAGAAATTTTGATATTGTCATTATAATGCATCAATAAACAATATGTCATTTAATTTCACAATATATGACCAGATAGGAGGTAACTTACTTCAGTATTTATAAAGAGGCTTAACAACTGTTTTATTTTAATGTAGCATTCATCGCCAGGAGAGATTAAATGAAATATTTGTAGGTCTTCGAGTAATCTACGAGTCCTCCCTTACCCTTACAGTCGTCGATCAAGGCGTTTTAAATAATATACACCATAATAACGAATTTGTTACCGTCATGTGAAACGACACTCGGTATGAAGTTTACTACCATGTTCTCAGCAACTAGGACGAATTTATAAAGAAATTAATATTTATTTAAAGAGCATTTGAGCCATTTAATCAGAAATAAAGTTGAAAATAACTGCGGACGCTATGAGGCCACAAAGTAAAAAATTAAAAAATGTTAATCAAATCTAGGTCCAACTGAAACTGACCCCCAGATGGAGGTAAGAAAAAAATGTCATAGAATCAAACTTTTAGACCATTCAAAATAACAAGCTTTTTGTGCAATCAGTTTTTCAATACGACTCAAAGTTAATTCACAAAAGAACTTCAACATTACTTAAAACATCATTTTTGCTGCGTCCACCATCCACCATTATTGAAGTATCCCAGTTACAGGGCTTTAGCTACAACTGTCCAAGTTTCTAGCTATTCTGAAGTAAATTATAATTTTGATGATGAGTCACATGTGAGTCCATAAGTTACAAAAATGCAAACTTAAAAACTCTCCCTTTTAGGTTTTTGTTACAACAAAAACCTACAACAAAAGGTTTTTGTTGTACTTTGTTTACAAAGTACAAAAAGAAACCTTATATAACGGCTCTGTCTGTCTGTCTGTCCGTTGGCTTGTTTCAATTCATAAACTACTATAGCTAGAAACATAAAATTT
>KZ651163.1:655131-672855 GCA_001010745.2 Gerris buenoi | reverse complement strand
GTAATCAAGAAAAAAATCACACTAGTCAGGTGGTTATTTTTTTTTTTTTTTTTTTTTTTTTTTTTTTTTTTTTTTTTTTTTTTTTTTTTTTGCTTCAAATTTTCTTCACTGAAAAATAATTATTTATCGAAAACGGTTTTGACGATTTTGATTGAAAAAAAAAATCTTAAATAAAGTCTATTTTAAAATGAATATAACAATATAATAAGCCATATTCTTAGAAAAATCCAGTTTGCGAGATATTGATGAAAAATAATTCTGATTACGTTAAATACCGAATGCAATAATTTTTATGGGATCTGGAAGATTATATGAAAAAGTTAGACTGAGTTTTGGACCATTTTTTATTTGCAGACGTTGTAACGTTCGGGTGGCGGTGCAGACCATTTTAAAGACTGGTAAATTAACCTATTTGTTGTCATAATTACCTAGGTATATTTAATTATTATAGAACATTTTGTCATAATTTGTCGTAAAAATAATTTCTTCTCGGTGGGGAATCGAACCCGGTCTCTCTCCGTCCACGATTAAAGCTTTTTTCACAGGTACTAGATTTTTCCTTGGAAAACGGCGAATATTATGTTCAGTTAGATTCGTATTTAAATGTCCATATTAAATTATTTTAATAAAAATAGTTGGAACCGTTTTCGATTTTTTTTTTTTTCATATTATTTCGAAGTTGTTAGGGGGTAGTGCACACAAATGTTTAGCTAAATTTCATTTCTTGATTTCACCTCAGGGTATTATTTTTCAGAACGTTAAATTTCGTCAAAATCGGCCATGTAGTTTAGGCTCAACATGACTGCAGAGACAAACATTTTTTTAAAAACCTTTTTTTTAGACTCAGGGGACCTCAAAACGAAATCCATAAAAATTTCTTAATCGAATTTTTTCACTATTACAATAATTTCTTTTTATATGAGAAAGTAAAAATGGATGTTTTAAACTAACGCCCTTTAGTCGTTTAAAGTTTCGCTTTCATCCGGTTTGGAAAATAGAAAAAAAAAATCATAAATAGAAATGGTTGACGTTGTGGATACGGAAACCCTGCGGAATTCCCTCATAGAGGTTTGAGACTACGGGACTACGGGTCTCAAACCTCCGAGTCAAAACGACAGGTGGTTCAGAAAACAGGTTCTTCTAGTAGACGAAACAAGTTGCTTTCAACAGGTAGCTTCGCTTGTCCAAGGAATAATCGATACGAGTTGCCCGCCCCCGGAGGCCACCTCCCGCCGCCCTCCTAGAGTCTTTTGATGTTTTGAAGAGGCGACGTGGGCCCAGACATGAAGCCCCTTGATAGTCTGTTCCTTCACCCGTGATGATCCCTCCCTTCTGATAACGAATATCTACCCCGAAACCCGCAATTATAATATACGAGGTCCCAACAAAGACAGCCCCTCATATTAACAATCTCTAACCCTTGTGAATTTTCATCTGTTTTCAAGGAAATTATCATATGACGCAGTATGATGCTTTGTTAAAGAAGGGTTTCTGCTGTGGATATCTGTAGAAGATGTCCACATCCACTCCAGTAACTCTAGTTCAAATGTAATTTGAAATACATAATCAAAAAGGGGATAAATTGTTATTAGTACAAATATTAACATTTAAATAAAAGATTATCCCCATAATACGGTTGTTAAAATATATTTTATATTATTATATTTAAATTAACCCTCTATCTTAGATTACATTTGTCTTCAAGCTTAATTTTTCTTTAGCTTCGTTTCAGTTACCTTTGGTGAGGAAGCTATTTGATCGTTCTGAAGAACGAGCATTTTTCATATCTCCGTTTTTAAAAATTTTAAGCAGAAATGCGAATATATTCAGGAAATATTTTTGGTCCCGTCTCTTTCGATTGGTCTGTCACTCAATTTTTGCGTACCAAAGTATCTTAAAAACTACTCTTCCGATTTTAATGAAATATTTTATGCTCATAACTGGCCCATTCTTTGTCTCATATGAGTTGCAACCTTCAACCTTCTGCGCTCATTTGTTTCTATCACAAACACACCTTACACCTATATCTTCAAAAGTACTCATATGATTTTAAAGAAATTTGGATGGTTTGTTGATATATTAAATCAGAAGCTGAATTTCCTTGCTTTTNTTTTTTTTTTTTTTTTTTTTTTTTTTTTTTTTTTTTTTTTTTTTTTTTTTTTTTTTTTTTTTTTTTTTTTTTGCTTCAAATTTTCTTCACTGAAAAATAATTATTTATCGAAAACGGTTTTGACGATTTTGATTGAAAAAAAAAATCTTAAATAAAGTCTATTTTAAAATGAATACAACAATATAATAAGCCATATTCTTAGAAAAATCCAGTTTGCGAGATATTGATGAAAAATAATTCTGATTACGTTAAATACCGAATGCAATAATTTTTATGGGATCTGGAAGATTATATGAAAAAGTTAGACTGAGTTTTGGACCTATATTTTTTATTTGCAGACGTTGTAACGTAATGTCTCTCTGTCTTGCAGACTCGTATGCAAGCATTTTCTCTTTTCCAATCCCCTGTTCCAACCTAAATTTGAGGATATTATAGGATTTTTAAATCGGGTGATATTTACAAAGATTGACAAAGTGAACTACAGTCAGTTGACAGTTAAAATTAATAAATAGTTGGAAAAGATTACTGTGAAAGGAGTCCTATAGTTTTGTGCCTCATTTAAATAAGGAGTTCATTGAGCAGCAGTAAGCTCAAAGATTTTCTAACAATAACAGGTTTGAGTACCTAGGAAACTCCGAGTTGATTTAGTCCTTTATAAACGATTTCATGGTCTGAGATTAAAGTAATCGTAAAGCAAAATTGAAATTGACCAAATTGCTGAGGTTTAGGATAATTGATTTCTTAAAAAAGAACCAAAAATATAGTTTATCTCAAATATTCTACTGGAGGACTGACTTTGAATTACATTCGAATTTTACATACATGTGCTAAAAAAATCTTACCCATTTTTTTTTTTTTTTTTTTTTTTTTTTTTTTTTTTTTTTTTTTTTTTTTTNCATTACTTTCCCTCTAGTCTAGAGACTGTTGCCTTATGGTGAAAGGCAGATGTTTTCCGGAGCGGAAATTCCATTTTTGGTCCGCTAGGAGCTCTGATATAATTTTATTTAAAAATCTGAAATGTAAAAAAATATATACTTACTTAAGCACCCTAGATTTTAGTCAAATACTATTATACATATAAATATGGAGTTATATAACTATGGAGTTATTTAACTATGGAGTTATATAACTATGGAGTTATATAACTATGGAGTTATTTAACTATGGAGTTATATAACTATGGAGTTATATAACTATGGAGATATATAACTATGGAGTTTGTATAACTATGGAGTTATATAACTTATATAACTATAGAGTTAGTTCAGTTGGGTCGTATCTAATGTTTTGGAAATATATTTTAAAATTGTCGAACGAGTTTTAGAGATAAAAATGTTTCTATCAGATATCAAGTTTATGCTGAGGAAAACTTATTGATAATAAAATACTTTAAAGCTTTGATACAATAAATCTTTATCTCCGAAATAAAAAATCTTAATCAATGATACAATAAATCTTTATGTCTCATATAATGTATCTTTATCTCTGAATAATAAATATTTTTTCTTTGAAAATATTAACTCCTAAAGAAATAGTTAAATTAAGAAAGTTAAAATTTGTAGCCATGCTTAATGGCTCCATATTTAATGGCCATAGCCGAGTGGTTAGTGTACTCGCTACTAAACATATACACTGTAAAGAAATTAAAATGTAGATGTGTAGAGGGCATGTAGAGTGTATAATGTAGAGGGCACCCTAAATAGAACAACATTTTCCTATGGACCATACCTTGTTTCTTACACATTCGGCAGCTACAGCCATTTTTAAAGTTTTTCAAGAACAGTGTGCCTATATTGTTTTTCCATTTAAGCCAGAATAACATTTTAAAATGCATAAAATTTTAAATTACTTATACACTTGCTACTGTAGTTCTATGTACCAAAAAAGTTAAAAGCATTGAAATCAAAAATTTCATTTCATTTTAAACATGGTGAACATTTTTGACTTCCATAACTACCTTATTCTTATAAATTAAAAACTATCTAACACATACGTTGATTATAAGTTATAATCAACATATGTGTTAGATAAACTTGAAAACTATTTCATTAGCCTTAATTTGATACAAAATACACTATACTTAATTTAAGCATTACTTTCCCTCTAGTCTAGAGACTGTTGCCTTATGGTGAAAGGCAGATGTTTTCCGGAGCGGAAATTCCATTTTTGGTCCGCTAGGAGCTCTGATATAATTTTATTTAAAAATCTGAAATGTAAAAAAATATATACTTACTTAAGCACCCTAGATTTTAGTCAAATACTATTATACATATAAATATGGAGTTATATAACTATGGAGTTATTTAACTATGGAGTTATATAACTATGGAGTTATATAACTATGGAGTTATTTAACTATGGAGTTATTTAACTATGGATTTATATGATTAGTTCTGGAGATATTGTCATATAAATGGTCGCCATCTGGAATAAAGATACAAATTTTTCTAAAATGTAAAAAAACATTCTCCGAACAAAACTTTAAGACATTTTATAATCCTAGAACTAGTCTTAAAGTTTATCCATGTTGTCGTGACAGGAAATGAAACAGCATAAGGTTAAATTAAGGTCCACTTCATGAATAAATGTATGAATATAATCGTCAAGACCCTTTGCACGAAACTTATTTAGGCATTTATAATTTACCTATAGGTAAATTATAGGCAGTTTGGATCGACCAAGACCATTCTAGAAATCTCTATGGTCCTGCTGACTAGAACATTTAAATAGAAGTTCTGTTATTACACCAGAATATTGTAGGAAAAATTAATAGTATATAGGGTAACTCATTTTAATTGTAAAGAAATTAAAATGTAGATGTGTAGAAGGTGGAAATATTAAGTCCCTATACTCATTACGATGGCTGAAAGGTCCCCCTTTTTTACAACTAGACAAAAGAAATTGGCCCAAGATGACAGGTTCTACAACAAAACAGACTGACGACGGGATGAAAAAAGAAACGACTCTTACCATTGACATCCTAAATTTAGCTTCCCCAAGCTTTTTTCTGGTTTCGATTTCCTGCGTACCTCTACTTTTTCCCTATTTCTTCCTAAGGAATAACATTCTAGAAAACACCTACTGTTAAAAATCAATATTGATTTATTTAAAATTATTACTATATAGACTTTATTTTAGCATTTTTAAGAAGTTGTGATAGTTAAGCTTTTGAAGTGACCTGGTTCAAACAAGTATACGGCCATCATTTTGAAACAAAATGGTAAAACCATTTTACTGAAGTTGTTTTACCATAAAAAGAAGCTAAATTCCAAATTTTAAGATTCTTTTGTAACTGGCTCTGGATATGTAGTCATAACTAAATTTGCATATAAATAGCCACGATATTGTTTCAAGATGGTGGATTGAAAACATATTTTTAACAAACATCTAAAAGCAAAAAGAAATCTACCAAAAAATGAACTGTTCTAGTATAACTGGTTCCAGAGCTATCGCTTTGAAATTTTTTGCAAAAAAANTATAAGATTTAGTCTTACAAATGATAAGACTCAATCTTAAAATAGCGTAATAAAACAGTCCTCTCAATGACTTGGGGAGACCAACACACAAACCTGTAAGACTTATATCGGGCAGACTATCGCTTGGAATCAAGGGGGGTGCTAAAGGAAAAACGTACCAATGATTGATACATCTAAATTAACAATACCAAGGAGATATCTTCAAGGCCGCTCGGATAAACCACTTTACCAGACTCGCAGATAAAGTTAATTCAGAATAAATGTAGTGAAAATAATTCCTCCAACAACTTAATTCCTTCTTAATTTATTACCTTATTCCTTCCGTTGGTTTTCGTAATAAACTTTATTATATACATTTCACAATAGACTTGCCCACGGGTTGGTGGCGTTCAGGATAAAGATAGGTATAACAGACAAGTAAGAAGGGTATTTCAGAGCAAGAAATATATTCATAATTCAGAGTTTATCGTCTGAAAAACTGCCTGCGAAGAAAAGGGAGGTTTAGTCCTGTAAGGGACCGAATAAAAATGTAAGGGATATCTCGACTAAAGGCTTTATAGAGGTAGAAGGGAAGACGAAGAGACGCGGTGAAATTCAAGGCGAAATAACCTGCTATTCTTTAACCTTCAGGGACCGACGAGGTTAAGGGTAGTAAAGCAAACTATGTGGCACAGACATTTATAACCTGACACATTAAAGCCTTTAAACTCCCTTCTCCTTAAGTCCTAAAGAGCTGGCACTAAGGCTCACGTCAACTTGTAAACTTAAAGTAAAGAGCTGTTGCAAAAGTTCAAGACCGATTTTAAATTTCCATTTACCAACAATGCATTTTACAAATGTTTTTCTTTATCTTATCATTTGTCAAAAATAAAAACCTTTTCATTTCAAACAAAAAGTAAGTTTTATTTTCTAGACACTTAGAAATATATCTGAATGATTGGGTACGTTTTTACTTAAGCTCTCCGAAATATCCCTTTGTCCTCAGTTATTTACAAAAGAATATTTTAGTACTGAGTAGTATTCATTAGTCTAAATTACTATTAAGACAAAATGATTTTTAGTCCAATTTACCTTGGAACAAATGAATGTCACCCTTATGCATACAAATGTGATAAAATCCATTAGTTTGATTAACTATGGAGACAAAGGAATCCCAACAAAAACACTAGTGTAAAAAAATAAGCCAAGTCTCGCGTAAAAAGTAGTGAATTCATAGGTTTAGCCAAGTCTCCCTTTACACCTATATCTTCAAAAGTACTCATATGATTTTAAAGAAATTTGGATGGTTTGTTGATATATTAAAGCAGAAGCTGAATTTCCTTGCTTTTATCAACAAAGTAGGTTTTTTTCCCAAAAAAAATGTTGTTTTTTTTTTGGATGTATTTTGTTTAATTTGATTTTTATTGCCGTGCCGTCAAGGAGTATTAATATCATTTTACTATAATCATGCATATCTTTATGCGAATTCTCCACTCTCCTAATTTCTTTACCCCCTTCCCATGATTAAATTAAGATTTACAAAGATCCATCATTAATTTTTTATTTCGACCAATGAAGGAGAATTTTTAAATGTTTATTTTCCGGGAATAGCAGAGGTTTTTTTTTTTTTCTTATGTATCCATCCTCAGTTGAAATTGGAATTCTCTTTAACAAATGTATGCATACATCCTAAATTTAGCTTCCCCAAGCTTTTTTTCTGGTTTCGATTTCCTGCGTACCTCTACTTTTTCCCTATTTCTTCCTAAGGAATAACATTCTAGAAAACACCTACTGTTAAAAATCAATATTGATTTATTTAAAATTATTACTATATAGACTTTATTTTAGCATTTTTAAGAAGTTGTGATAGTTAAGCTTTTGAAGTGACCTGGTTCAAACAAGTATACGGCCATCATTTTGAAACAAAATGGTAAACCCATTTTACTGAAGTTGTTTTACCATAAAAAGAAGCTAAATTCCAAATTTTAAGATTCTTTTGTAACTGGCTCTGGATATGTAGTCATAACTAAATTTGCATATAAATAGCCACGATATTGTTTCAAGATGGTGGATTGAAAACATATTTTTAACAAACATCTAAAAGCAAAAAGAAATCTACCAAAAAATGAACTGTTCTAGTATAACTGGTTCTAGAGCTATCGCTTTGAAATTTTTTGCAAAAAAAAAAATTGGACACCATTTTGAATCAAAATGGCGGAATTTTAATACCCTTTTTTAAGGCGTGTCTTAAAACAAAGATGACTTCGAATATTTCAAGGTTCTTATGATTAGTTCTGGAGATATTGTCATATAAATGGTCGCCATCTGGAATAAAGATACAAATTTTTCTAAAATGTAAAAAAACATTCTCCGAACAAAACTTTAAGACATTTTATAATCCTAGAACTAGTCTTAAAGTTTATCCATGTTGTCGTGACAGGAAATGAAACAGCATAAGGTTAAATTAAGGTCCACNAGCGAGGGTAGTAAAACCACACGAGCAATGCAAAATGCCGTTTTCGCACGAGTTGCGTACCGTACTTTATCTACGATGGTTAGATTTTAATAATAAATACAGAAAAAAAATTAAACTTCCTGTATCTAACTTCGTATTTCTCTTTTGATAAAGATGAAATTAATTCATTACTTGTATTTTTTCGGGAGGCATATTATTCTCCTCATATTCGTCATAATCACTTAAATCACGCATTGATTTTCACAAAAAAACTCGCATATAAACAGTTACTTTTATTAAACAAACATCAAATTAGTCAATTAGATTTGTTAAATGTAAACAAACTCGGTAATCGTGCGTAAAGTGAATTCTTCTTCTTTACCGCCTTAGCTGTCAGTGTTACTAGAAATTTTTTTTTTGAAAAAAATGTTTGTTTCATCGAATAGGTTATGATAGAATCATTTCCCGTTCTGAAATTCCAATTTTACTTTTGAAGCTCACGTTTACGCGAGCGTTGAGCGCGAACTCTCAGACGGATAACGCTGTCCAACGAACTTAGCCTGAGAATGATTAAAAGCAACATGTATCAAAAATTTTAACAAAAGCGATCAACTTTTACTCAAGTTATAGTCTGAAACGTAAACGTTAATAACAGACAGTCAGGCAGAATGCATATTTTGTTAAATTTAAGAGCGTTCTAACAGTTCACTGCTTCACATCCAACCATCCCATTGCTTAACATCTTGAAATATGTGTTTGGAAATGGAAGATGATCAGAACACCAGTTAAACATTTCTTCGTCTCTGGTGCGACGGGAGGGTCGCATATCTATTTGTTCCTCAGAAGTAGCAGCCCTAACGTCACAAAAGTATTTCACATTAGTATGTAAAAAAAATAGATAAAAAGGGACATGACTTAGACTCAAAACATTTGGGATCTCGTAGGCACCAGTGTTATTTCCTTCCAGTCTTTTCAAAAATGTTTCTACCAAAATTTTTACATTTTATAACAAATAACATGTATCTAGGTCCGTTCGCAAGAATGCTCATACATATCTATCTACCTTTTAAATACATAAATATTATATTCTATTACAACTTACGATATTGTTTTTAAATCCTATTTTTCTGTAATAGATTAAAAGTATTTATATAAAAACGGCAAAACTTTAACAACCCTTATTCTAAAATTTGTAAACATACTTACCTATAGTCAAATTTAAAATGCTGTATCTCGGCAAGTATTGGTATACAGATTCCAATTTGGGCTTACTTTCTTGCGAATTTAGTTTAGTTTGAACATCTATATAGATATTTTTGCCCAAAAAATAGGTTATTAGTGTCAAAAGTGAAGAAAACTGAAAAGAAAAACCTCTTAAATTTGTTAATTTCAAAAATGATTCAAAATTTTGAACAGCTTTTGGAGTACGGCAACCTCCGAAGATTTTACTGGACTACATTAGATTTTATATATTTTAAGTTTTATCTTTTAGTTCATGGTGGAAAGTGGTTTTAATTTTAGATTTAATCTCAAATTTTATTTCATCGCAGTCTACCTCTTGGTCTGTCTATCACTCAAATTTTGTGAACCAACAATCATACAAACTATATCTTCAAAAGTACTCATTTGATTTCATGAAATTTTGATTGCTCGTCGAACGTAACCCGCAGATAGCCCCATCCGATCATATCTGATCCGGCCTTTGCTCACTGTCCTTGATACAGAATCTGTCCCTGGTTTCAGAATATGTCCCAGTTTCTGTAATCAAACACAACTTCTGTAAAATTGGATAATTACATAGGGAAATTTGAAAAGAATTTTACTACATTGGTTTTTTACTACATTGTTTATCTTTTATTGATAGAGTCCCACACTCGCAATATCATGTCTCAATCAACGGTTTGCGGGACGCTATGCCTCGCCAGTAACCCTACATTGTTAAGTTATTTTTCTTAAAAACATTTTTGTTAGGTTTACGGAATACTATGTCACGACAGGGACTTGTTTCAAAACTTTCGTAGAAACATTTATTATGTAATAATTGAATTATCGATTGCCATGAGCTTTCGTGGACGTTCCATGATCTATTATGAGTCTCTTGTCGTTGAAGGGTGATAGTGATACTATATACAATCACTATTCGTGATTGGATTTTATGATCCTTGGATGTTATTAAATTCATTTTAGTAAAAAAAAGATGAATTAGTTTTTAACACATTTGCAAATTCTTCAAACGTCATATGTCTCTCTTAACAGAGCTTCAAACAATCCCTTTAACCCTCTTATATTCTTTATCTTTTAGAATATCAATATCATACATTTTAGCTCTTAAACCAATAAACCTTGTGATAATGTTTCAATCTACTTTATCTTTAAAAAATTTGACCTTTGTTCACAACAGGAAAAGCGACTTCAAGATTAAGAGTTGATGTTTCTAAATAATCCAAGCGATTCAATCTGTCCTTAAAAACATTTTCAGTCGTTATTTTATAGATGAATGAATAATTGGTATCTGTGTACATGAGTGTTAAGTGCTTAGGACCACAATTAGGAAGCATGACGTCATAATGATAGTTGCACATCAATTGCTAAGACACCTCGAGTATACATAGACCAACAAAGAAGCAAAGACAGGTTGGTTGTAAACACTGCGTTCTTTAGCAAGATGGATCGCTGCCAAGTTTCGTCCGTTTTCAGTAACAACTATTGTTCATTCCTTTAAACAGATCCTTTACAAATGTATTTTTAGCCTGTTGACGTAAATTATTATTTAAATTAATGTATGATTTTAACCAACAAGGTTGTTTTAACTCCAACGCGCGAAGGATTTTTTTTAAAGTTTTAGCCAACTAATTTTTTACTGTTATGCAGTAAGAACATTTATCTACTCGCGGCAGCAAAATTAACCATTACTTAACTGTTTTTAGGCTGGAAAGTACTATTTCGCTGATTTTCCATTAAAATATTATAAACAGATAGGAAAGTAGTTAAAACAGTCAGGAAAATACTTTCTCTGCCTAGGCAGACAAATATTTGTCTGCCTAGGCAGAGAAAGTAACAGTGTTGACCACTGAGTGTCATAACCTCTTATTTTGGCAAGAACAGTTTATACTATTATATCTATCTTATAACATCATATATTATCATTTAATATGTAATATTTAATAAATAAACGTTTTAATTATAAAATAATTTGTTTATATTTGTTAATTTTGTTAAATAAGTTCAATGATTAGTAGATCTTTAATTAAAAAAAATAGTGGAGTGAATGGCCATACTGCAGAGTCATGTAAACATTAAACATCCATATTATTTTTATTATTAAAGTCATTCTAGATTAGACTAGCTACTTTTCTTGATTTATCCTAGTTACTTCTTTTCTTTTAAGCAATAGAAGATATCTTTAATTCATTTAGTAATGCTAGTAAAAATATAAATAAATATAAATTATATTGCATGCATTATTCACTCAGAAGTTATGGGTGTTATAAAAGTGTGTTTTGTATTTTGTTGTTATAGATTCAGTTTGTTTTTTACTTATTGTTATTATACCCAAGTTTCTTATTTGAACATTCATTTTAGTTAATACATTTATTATCTTTATTAATATGACATAAAGTTATTAGCTATTAACTATGATATATTAATAAAGATAACATTTTAGCAGTTTCATTTTTCTTTCGCAAGTAGATAAAATATTGTATGCAACAAGGCAGCAAAGGAAACATTTCTGCCTCGTTTATTCATTGCCTGCCTCGGCTTTGCCTCGGCAGTCAAATAGGTAAATTACCTGCCTCGGCTTCGCCTCGGCAGTTAATTATCATAGCCTATCCTCGCCTTCGGCTCGGATGCTAATCTAATCACTCGTCAGTAAAATTCCATTTTGCTGCCTAGTTACATAAATAACTATTACTCTCGACTACCTAGATGCGGAATCATTTTTACTTTCTCATATAAAGAGAAAGTATTGTGATGGCGCGAAAATTCGATTTTGAGATTTACACGTTTTAAGGTCCCCTGAGTCAAAAAAAGTGGTTTTTAAAAAATGTCTGTCTGTCTGTCGTCAGTCTGTCTGTCGTCAGTCTGTCTGTCATCAGTCGTCTGTGCAGTCGCCTGGAGCCTAAACTACTCGGCCAATTTTCACGAAATTTGGCATACATGTTCAGAAAAATCATACCCCGAGGCGAAATCGAGAAATGAATTTTAGCTCCAAAATTGGGGGGTGCAACCCCCCAAAAACTCTGAAAAAAAAATATTTCTCGATAACGGTTCCAACGATTTTGATTAAAAAAATGTAAATTGTAGTCCATTCAAATACGACTCTAACGGTATAAACAGTTTTCCCTGGAAAAATCTAGTTCCTGAGAAAATAGCTTCAAACGCGGATGGAGAGAGCCCGGGTTCGATTCCCCGCCCGGGAGAAGTTATTTTTTTTGATAATTTTTTATGAAATTTTCAATAGTAATTAAATGTACATATATGAGAAAGTTTGTCTGAGTTGTCTCGGACCGATTTTTTATATTTTTTGATCCAGGTAGACAAATATTTTCAGGAAAGGTAAAATATTGTGAAAAGGGAATACATGTTGAGGATAACCAATGTCAACTTCCAGAATATACCCATGAACGTCGCCCTCCAGTTCGTTTCTATTTGTAGATGAAGGGACCCATTAAAAGCTACCAAATATCAATGGCTGGCTCATATTCCAACCAATGAGATGATCTTACCTTTTATATGTCTAAGTAGCCTTTGTTAAAACATTATTACAATACACAGAACGTATTGTTCTCTACTACCTAGATAAGGAATCAATTTTTTATGTTTTGATCCAGATGGACAACAATTTTTAGGCAGGAAAGGTAACATATTGTAACAAACGTACTTTTAACAAAAACTATTTTTTTTAACACTCAACGATAGTTCATCAAAGAATAAACTGTAATCAACCTAGCATTCATAAAGTCGATATCTTATGTCAGTGTGTCATACATGACACCATACTTGACATCTTTACAATATTGTGAAGAGAGAATAAATAAATGTTGAGAATAATCAATGTCTACTTCCAGAATATATCCATGATCATCAACAATTATCGTCACTTTCCAGAAAGTTTATATTTATAGATGAAGGAATGCAATGGCCGGCTCATATTCCACCAATGGGATAATATTACCTTTTATATGTCTTAGTAGCCTTTGTTAAAACATTATTATCAAGAAATAATCATAAACAAAAAGAAAACAAATAGTAACAATTTATACTGATAAAATTATAATAATATATTAAATTAGTACTGACAAATGACTGGAGTAGTCAACTCATCTCGCAACCAATTTATTCGACTACAGAATATTTCCAAAAAAGGTATCAGTAAATTAGTGAACTTGGTCCAAAATCAACAGAACCCCAAACGCAAATATTTGTTCCTCCATCCCCCCCCCCCCTTTTAGCTCTAATCGAATAATTTAATATTATTAATAATTTACCTTGAAGAGCCCTTTTCCTCTTAATATACAATTTATACAGGGCGGCGGAGGGAAAAATCAATAATTAATGTAACTTTATTGAGTTTTGAAATTACTTTGTTGCTATATCCTCCAGGATTATTAAAATAAGTGGGTTAAAAAGTCTTTCGGCTTTGGTCTGACCTTTAAGACTACTTTGTGAAATAAATAATAATTCATTGTCTCTTTTTTTGGTTCAAAAGTGAATCATTTGTCTATTTCTGTTCTCAGTTCCTTCATCCAGTTTTAAGAGGATCATAATGCCATAATATATTATCTTTTTATTAAATTACGAGCCGTTAAGCCAGTGGCAACGGGATTAATTTTATCCTTAGAAACAAAGTAAAATTAATTAAACAATTTAGATAAGTTATTGTATATATTTAAAGACCAACAAATCAAAACAAACTTATATTTTTATTCGAATACATGTACCTTAGTTACTAATACAATAACAAATAATTTCGAGGTAAGTCATTAGTCATTTATTTACTCAAATACATCATATTATATTATAATGGGGAAAAACAAAAACATTAGTTGATACTTTTCATATGTTTACTTTATACATGTGCAGGATTTATACGTTCCAAGGTCCTCTGAAAAAAAAACAAAAAAAAAAAAAAACACATTTTTAATTCCACTGAAAAATTATATGATTGACCTGATTCTGTGGCATACTCATAGAAAGAGGAAAAGCAATCATATGATTGCTATGAATATAAGACGGTAAGAGGGGCTTTAACAAAGAAATCCAACTTTTAACGAACTTCTTCTTTTACACATAGAGATATTCCGTGGTATTTAATTGCACATAAAAAATTATTTGCGGGTTTTGATGAAAAACATAAAAACATTGATTCGCAAATTTTTTTATTGTTCACAAATTGTTTTATTTCTTTTTAGGGTAGAAGGAAACAAAGATGTTTCAACTTTTTTGCCCCACTTAATTTGTAACTTTACATTAGGGATTCAAACCGTTGTACTCTCCTAACGACAACGCACCTGAGATTGTCAACCGGAATAAATTCTAAAGGAGAGAGATCCAGAGATTTTATATCTCCATTGCGTTAGACGAGCAAAGTAGAAGGAGCATGGAGATAGGGAAGGCTTGAAGGAATGGAGGTGGTCTTAGGGTCGTTTGTTCCTTCTTTATCTGTCGCCTTCATATCTTGCCAAAAGTACTAAAGGGTTTCGGACAAGGAGCTGAATACTAAACCAGACCTGAAGATGCTTCACCTAACATTTTCGTCCTTGTTTGTATACACAGCACATCGGCCTCGAACAACTCAACAATAAAAAACTTTTTATCCTTTCCAACTAACATTTTCCGAAGAAGGGTCCTGACTAAATTTTGTTTTTGGCTAAAAAGGAATTAAAGTTTAATTTGTTTAAAATTACATAGGTAATTATCAAAGAAATTAAAAGGGTTAATGTAATAATTAATATAAAAATTCCATTTTTGAAAACTGGTCTTATGTACAATTTTTTTTTTTTTTTTTTTTTTTTTTTTTTTTTTTTTTTTTTTTTTTTTTTTTTTTTTTTTTTTTTTTTNAAAAAGAAACTAAAATTATGAATGTAAAAAGAAGCTAAATTGGTTAATGTAAAAAGAAACTAAAAGGTTTAATGTAAAAATAAACTAATCGAGGTAATGTAAAAAAGAAACAAAACGGGTCAATGCAAAAATAAACTAAAAGGGTAATGTAAAAAGAAACTAAAAGGGTTAATGTAAAAAGAAACTAAAAGGGTTAATGTAAAAAGAAACTAAAACTATTGATGTAAAAAGAAGCTAAATTGGTTAATGTAAAAAGAAACTAAAAGGTTTAATGTAAAAAGGAAATAAAAGGGTTAATGTAAAAAGAAACTAAAAGGTTTAATGTAAAAAGAAACAAAAAGGTTTAATGTAAAAAGAAACTAAAATGATTAATGTAAAAAGAAACTAAAAACGTTAATGTAAAAAGAAACTAAATTAGTTAATGTGAAAGGAACCCAAGGTAATTATAGTATTTTTGTCTCTATGCATTTTTGCACGTAGGATTTTTTTTTTTATCGCATCTTAAGTCCAATCCATTATAGGTGAAGTTAAATTTTTCCACCCTCTTAAAATTCTAATTTAAATTTTTTGCGCGAGCGTTGCGTACGAACGCTTGGGTGAATAACGTCCAACGAACTCCAAGGTCCTAGGTATTGTCAAGATGAAAATTTGTATTCAATTTCACCGAAATTGGTCAACTTTTACTCAAGTTATCGTCGCACGTTTCCGACGCACACGCACACACACACACACACACATAGACAGGATGCATAGTTTGTTAAATGTAAGAAGTTCGCTTACTCTCGCTGCAATTGTAATCTAGTAGGACTGCCCGGATTCGTCTATGATATAAATTCATCATGAAATAATTAAAAAGAAGAATTGTTGTAAATATACTACTGCAATTTTAAAGACAGTTGGTAAGACAGAAGTTTTTTAAAAACAGACCCAATTATCGCTATTTTGGACGACCGTGTGCATCCTAAATAACCGACATAAATTATGAATTCTGAAATCAAAAGTGATGCTAATTATTAAATTATTTCATTTACTCTTAAAATAATTCACTTTATTTCAGATAAAAAAAAAAATTGAATATTAAATCATTAAAATAAATTACTAGTGAAAAATCAGCTCAAAATATAAATATTCACGAACACGGCTGAATTATAGTCTAAATCTGTTTAAATCAACATCAGAACTTCAAACTAAAAAACCGAAATTATTATACTTAAATCTTTTATGTATTAATAGACCTTTCATTGATAGAAATTTACTAATAGATTTGGCTGAAATGATAAGAGATAGCCGTAGTATGATTAACGTACAATCATTAATATGTCCTATTATTAGGGTAAAGACAGAGACCAGTTGTCTGATGCCCATCTCCCAACACGCTAACTAAAATCCTAAAAACGCATAAAACTCGCCCTCTATTATTAAATACTCCTGAATAATACTTCATTATTATTTACTGCTATCCAGATAAAGCCATCATGAATAGATTATTAAATAATGATCAATGTTTGTGTGTATTTCGACGTGATATTTAACCCTATAGATATTTTATTTTTAAAATATAATTTTAAACCTTTAGAAATTTTTGTTATTGACGTGTATAACTGCCATAATTAATCAATCAAGGCCATTCAATATAAAATATCTCTGAAAACATTAAAGAAAATCTTTTGATGGAGTATCATTGATTCATTTTTATATGAAATCTTCAATGAGTAATGAATATATCAATAATAGATTGTGCATTTGTATTACAGACAATATGAATGCTTAAGCTAAATTATTACGTCATCAAATAACGTTCTAATGAGGTCGTGAATTTCAATTACCACTGTAAGAATATGTATATACATACGGTTAATTTCAGTTGTCTTTTAAGTTCTTCTGAGGTGTTCAAGATCGCTTGAACACTGTTTTACAGCAGAACCTAACACCTCTACTTTCATCAAAATACCGAGCCCGCTCTACAAAATACCCGGGCTCATTCAGACAGACCGGCCCTGCAATTACCTGAAGGGGCCCATATAGGTCTTGATTTAGAAGCCTTTATCTTCCTCCGCAGGCAAAACTGCTACGAAACTCAAATATTCAAATATTTAATGGCCTAAATTAGGAGGGCAGATCTGAGTATCAACGAAGGGAGTGTGAGTCTAGCCCTCAAGATGGTCAGTGGCCATTTTCGTTTCAAGTACTTTTTATACGTTTTTCTTTATCATAAATCCTTGGCATCCAGGATTTGTCATTCATCTGGTATCCAGAAAACAAAACCTTTACTTCACCTTGGAATCCAGGGAAGTAAAGTATTCATCAGTGCTGGCATCCAGCTTCTTACACAGCGTACCACACTTCACCACACCTCTCCAGATAGGCCATTCTTATTATTATATTAATTATTTAATTTGCTCATCTGTACATAAATGCTCAATAAACCTACAGTCCGCTAAACATATACATATATTATATATATTTATTATTTTCATTTATTCTTATTCTTAATTTCGTGGCCAGGTCAGGAAAAGCTCCCCCTGGTGCGAACATGCGGGAAATAGCTTGGCAATTGATATTTGAGCAAAAAAAGAAAAAGAAAGCAAGAAAAAAAAAAAAAAAAAAAAAAAAAAAAAAAAAAAAAAAAAAAAAAAAAAAAA
>KZ651163.1:632619-646218 GCA_001010745.2 Gerris buenoi | reverse complement strand
TATATGTATGTGTATATTACTGTTTTAAAACCTTTGGTAACAACGATTCGAAAATCGCTCTTCTAAAAGTCTCGTTCAATGCCAAAATATTCGCTTTCACGCCTGTAAATCCATTTAAATAAAATATTATCTGATGATTTTTGACTATTTTAAAATCACAAACTTTTTTGGTAAGGATGTTGATTAAATAAATATATAGAACTGTCTTATGCAATGACAATAGTCGGATTTTAAGGACAGTGATTAAAATCACAATTGTTTTTAAGATTTTATTAAAACATTTTCATAATTATTTTTGTTTGCAAGAGTAATGTAAAAAATAAAGAAAAGAAAAAATAGCGTTTCATGCAGTACTTGGGATTGAATTCTTTGTTAATTGTACATATTACTTGTGACTTTTGAAATATTTCCTCTGGACTCGTTAAACTTCGTATCTTTCTGTAACTCCATCATTGTCATAAGAATCTCACTAGAATCAGAATACTTGCTGGCCCGGACTGTACCATGACAATAGCTTACATCTCCGTTCATTTTATCTTCTTCCTCCTCATTCAACTTTTTTTGGTTAATTTTAGTGCTTACCTACAATTGTTCTGATATTGCAGTTTAATGCAGTCTATTGCGTTATCTAGGATAACAGCTTGGGGTTATTTTATAGAGCAGAGTTGTCATGAAGAAAGATACAACTTCCTTTTGGCAGAAACTGTAGGAAATTTGGCTATTAGAGTCAGAGAAACTCGAGCAAGGAAATATATTGGAGTGAAAAAAGTTGAGATGAAACATCAGGTGTTATAAAACTTTTCATCATTGGTAGGAAATCTCAATTACTTGTTTCCTTATATTTATTAATTGGTGTTAGTAAATTAAAATAAACTAGTTAATACTAATGTGGTTACTTTTTTACTTTTAATTTTTGAAGTCCATCAAAAATGCATTTGACTTACCCCTATTCGGAGAGGTAGCGTAGCCGCGGCGGTTAAACCACCTCTGCTCAGCCATCACTGAATCATTGAGTGGAACGAGATGGGGTTCGATTCCTCGGCGCGACTCTGATTTATATGGCTCACTATTGATCACATCATACTCGCTTCGGCGGTACAATGTACATATGTATAATGTGTGAAGTGGCTGCAACTCTCTACCGCGGGGCGTACAAAGGGCCTAAGTAATGGCCTAATTGTAAGGTTCAAACATGTGGTTCGTCCTACCCGTTCTAGTAGGAAGTACTAGACTACTACTACTACTACCCCTATTCGTCATAACAATTAACTCATTTAGAACAATACTTAGATTTTATAGGGTTATATCAGGATAAGTGGCGTTTCTCGGTCTAGTTAACTACATGGTACGATAAATAGGAATTACTGCATTGACTTTGCAAGAAAAATATCTCATTTTAGGACGACACATTCAAAATAATTGCGAAGTGATTCATTATAATTATAAATGTACACAACTGGTTAATAGGTACCAGTATAATACCAGAGTTTATCATCTTGGACAAAATTAACTATATGAAATTACATAAATCCTTTTCTAAGATAATGGTGCAATTTTCTTTTAAGGTTTTGACTATTACATTAAGTCTTGTTTCCCTCGGTTTAATAGTTCTAACGATGTTTAACTTATGTAAAGGAAATGTATACTCGTGCCAACAAGCTAGTTATGATAACACTAAAATATGCTTACAACAGTACGTTGGTTGTCCAATAACACAACATAATAATGCATTTCTAGCTTTAGTTTATTTCATGAACTCACTGAACCCTTAACAGGTAGTTGGATCTCCTAGGGCTTCAATCTGAAGCCCTCAGCCTGTGGGCTTTTCGCACTAATTCCTCCACAGACCCCCACCCACACTATCACCACACTATATTTGTAGTTATTAACATCTCTGTCTTTTAGTATGAAAAGTTATAATTAAAGGAAGTAAAAATACTGAAACGATCGTCTGCCTGTAATTTTTATGTTTATTGTGGTTAGACAATAATAGATTATCAGGGTCCTTTCTTTTAAGTGTGCACTAAGGAAGTATCATGATGTTTCATTGCCAATTTTCTTTTATGTATCTTTAAAATAGACAAAAATAGACTCCAGCGCCCGGACTTAAACCACGGGTCTCTATGTTTCCAGTACAGCGCTCTACCAATTGAAAGCTTAATTCGGGAGTAGGTGTCGTTACTGACAGAGGAAATTATTCTTTAGTGTAGCTAAGTTGGTAGAACGCTATACTGGAAATATAGAAGGTTGTGGTTCAAGTCCCGGCGCTAAAGTCTAATTTTCTCTGTCTGTCTCCAATTGTTAATAATAATTATAATTTGATTTAAATTCAAATTTAAACTTTCTATTATAGTATGAATACTACCTAAAACTTAAAAATGAAAATATTTATCTTATAAAGACTGATCTTCCATACATCAAAGGTACGAAGGATAAGATAAGTAGGATTCTTCGAAAACACTGGACAACTTTTAACGCTCACATGACCACCAGGAACCCCCTGAAATAGCCAAAGATCACCATTATCACAAAACTTGCGGTGTATTCTCCCCGAAAGAGAAACACCGACAAAGGCAGCACCTGCCTGATTGCATCATCTCGAAAAAGGATTATCCTGAGTAAAGGAATCCCCGGAAAAACCAGATAGAATCTACTGTTTAGAAAACCAGTAAATACATGATCTTATCTCTCGCTTGGAGTCCACATCTCAATGCAACACACCCCTGAAGTCTTCTAATAGTGGAAACGAAATGTCGGATATCAACCCCTTCGTGGCGTGGATTTCACTGGAATCAAGTATTTGTAAAAAAGTAAAAGTAACCAAGTTATTGATTACAATTCAACCCATGGAAGCCTAAGCATTAAGTTTACCATGATTTACTTCATCACGCCAAAACTTTTTAAACGTACTGCCTCTTTGACACGATTTTCTTGTCTTTATAACATTTTACATTTGCCATAATATGAAAAATGTTGCAATTGAGCAAATGGGCGTACATCAGATATATATATTTCCATTTTGGGTTAAGTTATACACGTGAAATTTTTTGGCACCCTACAATTTTACTTTCGTAAAAATACCGAAAAATATTTCGATTTCCTTTTTTTATGATATATAACTGGGAAGCACTAAAATATTTTTGTTTCATTATAGTCAAATAATAGAATGCGGATGTTATACAAGTCTATATATTACCGAAATAACTAAGGCAAATACAATTTTTATCATTGTGGAATTAATGTAACAATGAAACGTGTAATTTAGGACTGCCCGAAACCAAAAGTATGATGGCCTAGTAACAGTTCTTAAATATTCATAACGGAGATTCCAGCAAATGGGTTCGAAATAAAAATCAGATTTTACCGCTCATCTAACACGCGGGAATTTGAATTTAATTTTAGGTACACACGTGAACCAGGATGAAGGTGGTTTTTCCTCCTTTATCGAGTGTCGTTTCAACATAAATGTACACAGGAAGTTTTGTCGATTTCTTTTTTCGGAATACTGGCGGAGAGATTTGTTTTTGGCTGGTTGTAAAAATGTCATGAGGTATATATATATATATTATGCCAATGAAAAAAAAAGACAATTTTAAAAGAAAAAAAAAAAAAAAAAAAAAAAAATTTTAAAAAAAAAAAAAAAAAAAAAACCCTAATGGTTATTTCGCCATTCCATATTGGCGAAAAAAGAACCATTCCCTTGAAAAAAAGCAAAACTTGTTTATACAACTGAACAATGAAAAAATATTTGGGGGGGCGGGGGGAATGAAAAAGTGGGGGAGGTTATGATATGCTAGGGAATGAAAAATGAAAATTTCTACCACGCAACCCTTCCTTTCCATCCATTTCCTTCTATGTTCGTAGTTGTGTTAGAGGTTTTGAACCGAAAACCTCCTGAATCGTTTCGTATGCAAGAGACGCGTGAGATCCCGCACACTATGAGAAGAGAAGGGATTTTTTTTTAGGGATTTATCCCTAAAGTCTGGATGAGAGTTTGACAGCCTCTCCCTTTGTTGTAGAAACGATCCCTTACCACCCCCCTTCCCTAAATCACAGCTAGACAGGGGAATGATTGAGAACAAGGAGAGGCTGAGGAAACAAATTCAAATTTGATGACAGGCATAGAATGATACTTTTTATACATTTTCCACTGATGACAACGGTTCACTAATATTTTTTTGGAAAAAATAAACAAATAATAATAATCCACTTCATTTTTTTAAAAGTAAAATGAAAAGTATCATGACAATCGTTTAAATACACAACAATATTTAATAGATTTATCCAAAGCATTATAATGGATTTTGTAAATCTACGTTTATTTCATGTTATATAACAATATATAAAACTAAATTCAATTAGTAAAAACCCAAATATTCAATAAATATTTTAAATAATCATTAGAAAAGAAATAATTTACATTATTATTTGCCTTTTACTAATTTTAACAAATTGTAAATGTATTTAAATTTAAAATTCATTTATATTTTTTTTCAAATACGAGTATATATCCTGGTTTTTATAAAAAATACAAAAATAGCAGAGACATTTTTAAATTGCATAATCTGGGTCTTGTGGATTATATTATAATCAGCTTTTTTTTATCAAATTTTAATTGTTCAATTTAGTCATAACTTTTATACAATACAGATTAAAAAAAAACATTATTTTTTAAAAAATACTTATTTCTATAACATTCCCCACTTATTTTTATATAAAACGCATATACATTTTTCCAGTTCTAAAATTTACTTTTTTTTTTATTAAATATGAATGTCTTCATCAATGTGATTATTATAAGTATTAACACATGTAAATACATGAATTTAAAAAATAAATCTAAGTATCTTGTTTTCTATATATGTTTGTTAATTTACTTCTAGGTATTTCAAATTGGATTGAAATGAGCAAATCCGCAAATTTAGGGTTGAGAACAAAATTTTTGTTGTGTACAGGGATTTTACAGAATAACTATTCCTAATTTCCAGAAATCATAGAGGACNGGTGTTGCCATGTTATATTTTTTTGTGGAACAGGGGTTGAGTAGAGCATTTTTTTCCTGAAGTTGCATTCAACATGGGGGACCTATAAAATCGTTTCCCTCAAAATTTTCCCGCCTTTTGATTGTGCCAACTCTAATCTTATAGACTGTAGTTTATCTTGACAGTTTCTTGAGAAATTTTCTGACAGTTGTTTATTAATAGAATATGTTTATTTAAGTGCCCTCTATCATTTCTGAAAGTTAAGACTAGTTATTTATGAAACTCTGTAGACATTTCTAATCTAAAATACGCTATATTGTTTTTTAAAAATCACTAAGCTAGGCTATAAATTTTATAACTTTTCTGTCCTACCGGGATACTTTTGTCCGAAGCAATTAGACCTTAAAATAATCCCGGTTGACTTGACTGACTAATAGAATGATATAACCTTGCTTAGAGGTCTCCATTTTAGTTCAATATCGGTCCAGATCTTTAAGCTAAAGGTTAGTTTCAGTTCAATTGCCTTAGTTAAGCCAAGATAATTCAAGATAGTTATGCTGATAAGGTGAGAAAAGCCCGAATCAAGCAGAATACTGTCGCATTCCAGAAATACTGTTCCATATCATGTGATGTTGATAAAACATCATCATTATTATAAATGTCCAGTAATTGACCGGAGTTCATCATCCGGCCAATTGACGTCAGACGATAATAGTTTGGACTCAAGGGTCTATAACTGATGAAGTAAAAATACTTATTTACGTAACAAGGGAGAGAAGTATGTTTTCCTGCTCGAGGTTAAGTATTCTCCTGAGGCACCGCCTCAGGAGAAAACTTCATTAGCTACCGAGGCTTTCCGAGTGCGATAACTGTAGTATTAGCTCCCGAGGCATAGCCGAGGGAGGTAATCCCGAGAGCAGTAATACTTCGATCCATGTTACGTATTAAATTTTATCTGCGACTAGTGCACTATGGCATTTTAATTGATTGTAAATAAACTCTTATCTACTTTTAGACTTATTTGGAAGTAAATTATTCTTTGAACGAGTGCAACTTCCTTTATATCCGGAGGAGTGCAAGTCTCTTCCGGAAATAATGATTCCAAACTCCATTGTTCATCTACTGTTTTGTAAAAGTAAAGGAGTATTTAACGTAATTTAAACACCGTAAACAGATATTTAGTTACTTGATTTATTAAAATCACAAACTTTATACTAAATATATACGTTATATAACAACACTTTCAATATTTTCTTATTAATTTAAAGACTTTTTATGATAACCTAAAGTAACCTTCCCGAAAATAAAAATTAGCTAAACAGCTAGAAAAACAAAAAACAATACTACCAACATAATACCTAAAAAATATCTTTTAAGTTGGTATGATTGTTTTTTCACTCCCATGGGAGGGAAGTAACACTTCCCGCCTTGTTATTAGCAATATTAAGTCCACTTACAATGCAAGTCGTAGATAAATAAAATTAGTAGAAACTCATCAGTTTCTCCTTCATTCTAAAATGAACCTAATTAATGTCAAGTATACAGTAATAAATCAAAGTATAAACTATATAGATTACGTTTCTATTATTCATTTAAATTTTATTAGATTCAAAAGTTAACCTAATTAATGTCAAGTATACAGTAATAAATCAAAGTATAAACTACATAGATTAAGTTTCTATTATTCATTTAAATTTTATTAGATTCAAAACTATAAAAAAGCCCAACTATAAGTTTATTACACAAGAGTATTAAAGATAAAGACTCTACTGTTGGTAAAGTGTGTTAGTTTTATCTTGTGTTATAAATCTATTCAACTGAAATTTTGATCAGAAAGATTTTTTTTTTTTCCTCTTCCTCCGTTTAAAGGGAGAAAATTTTGTTATCTCAGCTGATTATTTTTGTAAGAAAGGAAAGAGTACGAGTGAAGTCTATGAAATGTTAGTGCACTACTATTGTTGAAATCGACTAGACTGGATTCCCTCAAGGATCAGTTTGGACTCCCTTCCTCTATACACTCTTATACTTCTAGGGCCCGGAAACTTTTATTTATTTATTTATGGCAGCGTAGTTTCATCCTCTGTTTAGATTTTTATGGTCTTGGGCTATGAGAGTCGAAGCCTTCGTGTGTGGAGTTTTATTGCATCCTTTTCCTCCAGTACAGATATTCTGTCGTATTCTCTATATTACCCTCTGATCTTGTCGCAGAGCAAGCCAGTAGAAGGGGTTGTCAGGATTTTCTATATATATCTTATTTTTTAATGCTGCTCTACTTTTTATATCTATATTGTTTTCTTTGTTTCATTCTGTTCTAAGACCACGATTCTTTAACTCCTTAAGCTTCAATAACATTTTTTTCAATGGTTTAGGATTTTTCTTCCGCTTTCCACAAGAAATGTCAAGATATATTTTTTCCTTGCTATTTTATTACTTTTTTTACATCCTGGTCAACAGCTGATACTATTACAGGACGGAGGAACGCAGCCACTTTAATCGTCTACTCGATGAGATCATCAGTGTGACACACTGAAACTCATTTTGGTTTAAGGTTGGCCATTATTAAGTGCATATACGATTAAATAAAAATCTAATTTTGAAGCAAAACACTTTTTATCATTATGTATATCAAAACGTAAAATGATCTCATAAATAATTGTTCATATGCTGGAAGCAGTGTAAATTGATAACTGATAAAGTGGAATATNGTATATTTTTCCTCTGGTTGGGTCAAAAAGTTGCACCAAGGTTCCAAATTTCAGCACTTTCGCTTGAACGGTTCGGGCCCTATGAACCAAAGAGCGACGGACAGACGGACACATCACCCTCGGCATAAGGGTTTTGAGAAGTATCTACAAAACCCTAATAGTGATTTACGCAACAAGGGAGAGAAGTATGTTTTCCTGCTCAAGGTTAAGTTTTCTCCTGAGGCAGCGCCTCAGGAGAAAACTTCATTAGCTCCCGAGGCCGTAGGCCGAGGGAGATAAATGAGTTAGCTACCGAGGCTTGCCGAGTGGGATAACTGTAGTATTAGCTGTAGGTAATCCCGAGAGCAGTAATACTTCGATCCATGTTGCGTATTATATTTTATCTACGACTAGTGCACCATGGCATTTTAATTGATTGTAAATAAACTCTTATCTACCTTTAGACTTATTTGGAAATAAATTATTCTTTGAACGAGTGCAACTTCTTTTACATCCGGAGGAGTGCAAGTCTCTTCCGGGAATAATGATTCCAAACTCCATTGTTCATCCACTGTTTAGTGTAAAAGTAAGTGTAAAAAAAAAGTAAAAAAGTAAAAGTAAGTTTAGTGTAAAAGTTTAGTGTAAAAGTAATGGAGTATTTAACGTAATTGAAACACCGTAAACAGATATTTAGTTACTTGATTTATTAAAATCACAAACTTTATACTAAATTATATACGTTTTATAACAACACTCAATAGTTTGTTATTAATTTAAAGACTTTTTATGATAACCTAAAGTAACCTTTCCGAAAATAAAAATTTGCTGAACAGCTAAAAAAAAAAACAATACTACCAACATAATACTTAAAAAAATGCCTAAACAAATATCTTTTAAGTTGGTATGATTGTTTTTTCACTCCCATGGGATCAGTAACACGTCTCGCCCTGTTATTAGCAATGTAGATAAAAGTCGTAGATAAATATAATTATTAGATACTCATCAGTTTCTCCTTCATTCTAAAATGAACCTAATTAATGTCAAGTATACAGTAATAAATCAAAGTATAAACTATATAGATTAAGTTATTCATTTAAATTGTATTAGATTCAAAAGTTATAGTTAAAAAGCCCAACTATAAGTTTATTACACAAGAGTATTAAAGATAAAGACTCTACTGTTGGTAAAGTGTGTTAGTTTTATCTTGTGTTATAAATCTATTCAACTGAAATTTTGATCAGAAAGATTTTTTTTTTTTCCTCTTCCTCCGTTTAAAGGGAGAAAATTTTGTTATCTCAGCTGATTATTTTTGTAAGAAAGGAAAGAGTACGAGTGAAGTCTATGAAATGTTAGTGCACTACTATTGTTGAAATCGACTAGACTGGATTCCCTCAAGGATCAGTTTGGACTCCCTTCCTCTATACACTCTTATACTTCTAGGGCCCGGAAACTTTTATTTATTTATTTATGGCAGCGTAGTTTCATCCTCTGTTTAGATTTTTATGGTCTTGGGCTATGAGAGTCGAAGCCTTCGTGTGTGGAGTTTTATTGCATCCTTTTCCTCCAGTACAGATATTCTGTCGTATTCTCTATATTACCCTCTGATCTTGTCGCAGAGCAAGCCAGTAGAAGGGGTTGTCAGGATTTTCTATATATATCTTATTTTTTAATGCTGCTCTACTTTTTATATCTATATTTTTTTCTTTGTTTCATTCTGTTCTAAGACCACGATTCTTTAACTCCTTAAGCTTCAATAACATTTTTTTCAATGGTTTAGGATTTTTCTTCCGCTTTCCACAAGAAATGTCAAGATATATTTTTTCCTTGCTATTTTATTACTTTTTTTACATCCTGGTCAACAGCTGATACTATTACAGGACGGAGGAACGCAGCCACTTTAATCGTCTACTCGATGAGATCATCAGTGTGACACACTGAAACTCATTTTGGTTTAAGGTTGGCCATTATTAAGTGCATATACGATTAAATAAAAATCTAATTTTGAAGCAAAACACATCATTATGTATATCAAAACGTAAAATGATCTCATAAATAATTGTTCATATGCTGGAAGCAGTGTAAATTGATAACTGATAAAGTGGAATATGAAATGTCAAGGTAATGGAAGTGACTGTTGAAATGAAAATTAATTAGTTAAAAGCATAATATCTTCGACAATCAGTAGCGTGACATTAAACGCGCCTACCGTCTTCAGACAGGGGAAGGGAGACCTTCTCTTTACTAGGTTTAATAGGCCATTTTAAATGGTGATCACTCTTAGTCTGATGTAATGTCATGTTCAGAGCAAACATTACATACCTACAAATGGCTTTGAAGTAAATTTTACTGTACTGAGGGATTCCCAATTATCTACTCTAAATAAGGAGTTGAGATGTAAAATAGTTTGCCTGTTTGTGAGTCATATAGCTTCCTTACGTTCTATTTCGTATACTATAATGATTTTATGCAATTACAACCTATTATTGTTATTTTCACCCGTTTTTTAGCGAATTTCCATTGGAAAAAATTCGCTAATGGAGCCACCCTCATGGCGGGAGTTGGACCCGGGAATGTGGCCAAAATACGTTTCAAAGGCCCCTGATCACGAAAAAATAGGTCTTATAAAACTTTATATATATATGTATTTCTAGCGGATTTCTTGTAAGCACGATAGCGCTCGAACGAATTGACGTATCAAAATGAAAATTGCACCGAAAAATCAAGCTCGTTGAGACGATGATCCCTATTGAAAATGGGATATTTATGACGTCATTAACCCCTTCTGATGAGTCAGCAAAGATTGAAAAAAATACAAAAAATCAAATGAGGTATCGTTTCTTATGTTTTTTGGGTTCCTCAATCCAAAAAATGAGTTACCATAGCGATTCGAATAATATTTTTAATAATAATGACAATAGTAATAGTAATAATTTATTGGGGATTTCTTGTAAGCACGATAGCGCTCGAACGAATTGACGTATCAAAATGAAAATTGCACCGAAAAATCAAGCTCGTTGAGACGATGATCCCTATTGAAAATGGGATATTTATGACGTCATTAACCCCTTCTGATGAGTCAGCAAAGATTGAAAAAAATACAAAAAATCAAATGAGGTATCGTTTCTTATGTTTTTTGGGTTCCTCAATCCAAAAAATGAGTTACCATAGCGATTCGAATAATATTTTTAATAATAATGACAATAGTAATAGTAATAATTTATTGGGGATTTCTTGTAAGCACGATAGCGCTCGAACGAATTGACGTATCAAAATGAAAATTGCACCGAAAAATCAAGCTCGTTGAGACGATGATCCCTATTGAAAATGGGATATTTATGACGTCATTAACCCCTTCTGATGAGTCAGCAAAGATTGAAAAAAATACAAAAAATCAAATGAGGTATCGTTTCTTATGTTTTTTGGGTTCCTCAATCCAAAAAATGAGTTACCATAGCGATTCGAATAATATTTTTAATAATAATGACAATAGTAATAGTAATAATTTATTGGGGATTTCTTGTAAGCACGATAGCGCTCGAACGAATTGACGTATCGAAATGAAAATTGCACCGAAAAATCAAGCTCGTTGAGACGATGATCCCTATTGAAAATGGGATATTTATGACGTAATTAACCCCTTCTGATGAGTCAGCAAAGATTGAAAAAAATACAAAAAATCAAATGAGGTATCGCTTCTTATATTTTTTGGGGTCCTCAATCTAAAATAAATCCTACCGCGGGTATCCGCAAGCCGAGCGAATTTCAATTGGAAATTTGTAGTTTAATGTTGTGCAGTTTAATCTTCTTTTAAACTACTACGATTATACAAATACTACAATATCCAATGGAAATTCGCTCGGCTTGCGGAAACCCGCGGTAGGATTTTTTTATATCACTTTAGTAAAATTTAAAGAGTGCAGAAGGAAGAATTTAATCTGGGACTTAATTACCAGCTACTTTCGATAAACCATCAAAATTTGATAAAAGTGCCAAAATCATATAAGTATTTTTGAAGATAAAGGTGTAAATAAATGTATGTTTGTGCTTATGTGGAAGAGAAACAAATGATGCAGAGAGTTATATTTATATGGGACCAACAATGGGCTTACTATTGTTTTACCATTTAAATTTTATTAAAATCAAACTACTTGTTTCTTAAGATTTTGTTGGACCTCAAAAATTGAGCGGCAGATAGACACGGAACCAAAAATGTTCCCTGATGTCTGAAACGGATTTTTTAAAATCAGTGAATTCAAATATTTTCGTTCTTCAGAACGATCACATAGATTTAGTTACTTTTGGTAAGCTTGGAATCAATAAAGCTTATAATATTATATCGTGAAAGCATAAAATAATTAAATTATACGAAATTTGACGTAAAGAAGCTATGTCCAAAACTAATTGGTAGACTATTTTTTAAGTACAAGACAATTTAAATTATTAAAAATGTATTACTATTATTTTACAATAATAGGACCTATTTCGTTTTAATTTTCTTGGATGTAGCTAGGTAGATATCGTGTAAAATAATAACGTTATAAGTAAAACTTAAGTAAACTTTGGGTTATAGTGATGTTTATACCACAACTAAAACCACTTTATCAAGCCAACTAGAGAATAAAAACTGAAGTGAAATGTGAGGTTCAGAATGGGTAGGAGAAGAGAGATTTCATGGTGTGAAATTTATAGGTAGGGGTTGTAAAGTGTCGGGAGGGGATACATTGCTACGGTTGCAAAGGGTTGAAATTTGGTAGCGCTATGTTTTAGCAGAAAGCCTCACAGATCTATGCTTTCTCTCCGACACTGAAGCGTTTACATTTAGCAACGCACTAACACTGACCTGTTTAACCGTTCTCACAACAACGGCATATTTCAAACCCGGTTTAGAACCAGCGGAGAGGGGGTAAAACGAGGACAGGACCGATTTTCAGGGACAAGAATTACACAGAGAGATGGAGGGGACACAAGACCACGAGGTCTTCTCAGGGGGATATAACATCAAGCCAGGACTAAACCGCTACGAAACAAAACTGTAACGATACAGAACTCGTCCTATTCTCTCTACCCAGCCAGAGGGTTAACACGTTGGAAATATATTCAACGAAATAATACATAAATGCATGGGAAGGGTCACTGTGGCGAGCCTTACTATAAGCTACACACGGTAACGAAATACTTGCCACTGTTACAATCCCTTTAATCCTTTATTCTAGCACGGACTGGTCTAAATCAACATTCTTTATTAATATTATTCCTTCTCGTTTTAGTTTGACTTCCATTGAAATCATTAGAGATATTTATATGTCAGGTCGGATAATTAAAAATTATTGGCATCAGCACAGAGAATTTTCTTTCTTGTTTCAACATAATCAGAGAAACGAGGGGAGACAGATAGAGAAAAATAGACTTCAGCACCGGGGTTTGAACCACGGACCTCTCTGTATTTCCAGTACAGATGCTCTAGCCAATTAAGCTACACTGAAGAATAATTTCCTCTGTCAATAATTATACCTAGTCCTGATTTAAGCTTTCAAATTTTTCTACAAGTCTAGAATTGTACTAGGTACAGGTAATTGGCTAATTTATAATTACAAGCGTTATTAATCAGTCTAGTTCTATTGTCGTTACTGTTGATTTCTAGACTTGTAGAAAAATGTGAAAGCTTAATTCGGGACTAGGTAGGGGGAGAGGAAATATCGACAGAGGAAATTATTCTTCAGTGTAGCTTAATTGGCTAGACGCTAAAGCATCTGTACGGGAAATATAGAGAGATCCGTGGTTCGAATCCTGGCGCTGAAGTCTATTTTTCTCTGTCTGTCTTCCCTTGTAAATAGTAATTATAATTTGATTTAAAACAATTCAAACGCTCCGTAGAATGAATACTAACAAAAACTTAATGTTGTTATTATTATTATTATTATTATTATTATGTT